>WSUI01000001.1:96632-278863 GCA_019633595.1 Tulasnella sp. UAMH 9824 | reverse complement strand
TGTATCGGGGTGATGGCGATGAATTTATTGAAGCATGTGATTCCCGGCCGCCGTCCAAAAGCTGTCTGGCTTGGAGTTAGAGCGAGGTCAGGATCAACAAAGGGGCACATTATACGAGATGATATAACACGACATCTGGCCAAGCACACCGGTCACGAACTCAAGAAACGGAGTTCCGGTAGTCGTTCTCGCGAATTGATAAGCAGCTGCCTGTACATCAAGACCAAATAATGCAGCTGGCATGAAAACAGGACTACATGTCCATCAAGTCCGCCTCTTCAAACTCTTCCGCGTCCAGGTCCCCTTCGAGGTGCACCGGAAGGATCAACTCTGCTAAGTATGGAGGACGCGTTACAAGGTGGGTACCTTGGTAGAAAGGTTGCCCGTCGGCATATCTTCCCGAAAGGAAAGTCTCAATGTCACGTTGCTCCACCTTCTCATTGGTACCTCCAATGTCTAATACCTGCAGAAGAGGGCACGAATAACTCCAGGTCCCGTCGGTACCTTGTCTACATTGGCCTAAATGTCGAAGAATGCATCTGATATCAGTAGGATCCACAGCTGAAATGTGGGTGATGGTGGGAAGTTTAGCCAGAAGTTCCGCATCGAAGCATCCTTCATAGTCCATTGGAAGGCCACCTGCAACATCAACAAACCCCTGAAAACACAGACGGACTCGCCCTCCTGTAGCGTTATGGAGCCCAGCTTCGCTCAACAGGGTGATTACTCGCTCCAGGGATCGGCGGGCATTTTCCGTGGGGACGGTGATGTGCAGCCCGACAGTCCGAGATGAAGTAGCCCTCGACACCCACTCCTTGCCCTTCCCAAATGGAGGACCAGACGTGATTTCGATCCGCCTACGTCTCAAATCGTTTGTTATGCGTATCTCCTTTAGTTTTCCCACAATGGATGGAAGGTACTTCATCAACGGGGCGTCGGCAGCATTATTTGTATTGCCCACGAAATAGGAGTCGGGGCAGCCCACCAGCTTGATGGCAGTAAGCTGGGGTGAGTCGATAGCCGCTACGAGGTAATCGAGGGTTTCCGGGGGCATCGTTGCTAGCTGCAAGCGCCTGAGGCGTCTTAGACATATTCCAGTCCGCAAAGGAAGAACTCCGTCGATTGTGGTCTGAACATTGCTTAGAGCCAGTTGTTCCAGGTCGGGAGATGATTGAAGTATCGAAAGAAGCCGGCCTAAGCTTAGCGTTGTAGCTTCAATGTTGGCCAACTGGAGGGAGAGGAGGCACTCCAATTTGACGTCCCCCCACTGGATATCGACATTGTCTAAACAGAGGTGGTTGAGCTTGGGTAGATCTTGGAGCTGAAGAAGACTGTGCCCTCCGGTGAGCTCAGATCGAGTCCTGACGGTTATTTGCATGTCTGTCAACTCGGGCATCGGACTCTGCAGTTGCTGCACTAAATCCTCGCCAGCGGTGCAAGATAAGGCGATGGATTTCCAGCGATGAGCAGCGGTCGCCGCAATCTCCATAAACTCCGCTGCATCGCCATGCAAGCTGACACACTTGATGTTGAGCAAGGCGTTTCGGGACTTGCGCAAGTAAAGGCGGACGTCATCGAGCTTGAACGCAATGTCGGACCAAAAGATTGTACTCAAGTTGACCATTTTCCACCACTTTGATGCAACAAGGGCAAGCTGCCACAGTCGATGCCTCCGAGCGTGTGGCCTGAGCGGGAGATCTCCTCGGTCCATCAGCAGAATAGATGTGAAGAGTTCTGGTGGTAGACGGTGGATGGGTAATAGGTCGTTAAAGCGCCTTTTCAGCACCGCCGATTGGGTGAGGATGTTGTTTCCAACCGCGAGAAACGCTGCATCCAGTACATTTATTTCGTTTTGAAGTCGTTCTAGTGGGTTTAATGAGCTGACAAAATCACCAACACTAGATCAGGATCACGTTCAACGAAGCGGTTTTCGAACGATGGGAAGGCACCTAGTTTCCATTGGGTTCTTGAATCTCACATCATTTACCAGAGCTGCTACTAAGCCGTTCACGACCTCATCTGACGGGGATTCGAGGCTGATGGCATCTTCTGAAATAAATCTAAAGGTCTGTCAGCCGAGGAAGTTTTATGAGGTGTTCATTGTTTAGGAACATACCCTAGTCTGGTCATCGGCAGTGTTTTGATTATGCGCGAGTAGAGAATTGCTGCAGGATTGGATCCTTTATAGACGATCTCTTACGGTTGGTTGGCTCCCAAAACCCAACTCGGCGAATCAACTGGAGGCGCGTGATTCTACGTCCCCACGGTTGGGATGATTACCAAAGAATGACCAATCAAAAGCCCCACTTCCTAATCGAGCTCTGCTGCGAGGAAACTGCATCTCGAGCTTCCGAGGTCTTATATTATGCCGCGATGGCACAAGCAAAGTGTCTTGGACATTGAAGATGATAATCTCGCTGTCTATCGACTCTCCACTGAGCCTGGTTGTCACCCCAGTTTCTAAGCTAGAAGGTGTGACGAAACAGCGTTTCGGTAGTTGGCCAGGGCCCCCCGGCGAACCCAATGCTGCAATATCTTCGGGATTGCTATCGTGCTTGGCGCCGTATTCACGAGGGTTTCAAGTTATCCTTGATTATAGACTTGGAGGCGAACAGCAGCAAATGTCCGACAACTGCGGCCTGTTCCCAGGATAGAGCCACAGCTCCCGAATGCCTAGCTCGCCAGATTACCGTCCCGAAAAAGCATACTTTTCAGCAATAGCATGATATTAGTGGAGAGCTGCAACTGTAAGAGGTTTGTCACGCGCTCCGCGATGCGAATATCCTCAACAAGGCGCTGGTTCAAACGATGCCCATTCACACCCGCCCGATGGGAGCCTCGACAGATTATCCATGTCAATATCTCAAATCTCAGTATCTGCAAGTACTTTGACCCTCTCTTTATATGTCACGATCTATTTCGAGATCATCAGGTCTGTTCGCCCTGCCGCTAGATCGTCGGTGCACTCCAGAGTCCAGTCGCAGAGTCCATTTCAATCTATAGCCACAGGACTTCCACTGGAGTGTGAGTCAATTGATCCTCTCTTGCGCTCCATATGGTAATTTATGCCCAGCGTAAGGACATCCTTTCTCACTTTGCTCATCCGAGCCACGAGGCCGCCATGCGAACTTCACGAGGCAGTGGATACCACACGTTGCAGAACCCATAAGTGTCCTGCGCACCAGGACCTTTGGGTTCACTCGTACCTTTGAGTTATGCGATTTATATGAGCGTGTGCCGGTTTCGTCTCGAAGATCCGCGCGATAGAAAGAAAAAGGTGAGGAGTTCACTGGCGGCGTAGGCAGAAGCTCGTGCATTTCGAACACTAGGAGAAATAAAGCGGCTATGCTACCGTTTAAGCGAAAAGAGCGACTTCATGCGCGATGGTTCCAGAATCACGCAGCTTCCAACGTGGAGCTCAGCTACTGGACGTCCAATAGAAGCCTCCTTCCCTCCCTCAAGCGTCCCACACGTTTACCTCGTGGTGCAACTGTGTCAAGCTGTGATACAGGGCGTCATTGCTCACCTGAATCGTTGCTGGAGGGGCGTGGAGGGGCGCATAAGGCCAGAAGCGGTGCTCGCAATCCTGCTCCCTAAGAGCTATCTGAAGATTTCCTATCAGCGAAAACACCTCAAAGCTCTGGATTATTCTCCAAATTTTTTATTCCCGAATTTCTTGGGAATTTGGGCGAAATGACGCTGCTTGAGCTACTTCACCGTCCGAGATCCCACGGAACGCTTTTCTCGCCAAACAATCGGGTCGTTCCGATTGACCACCGGGGCCACAATATCTCCGCCATTGTTTTTCCTTGTAGGTGTAATATTCCACAAAAGGCCTAGTTCGAACAATGCCTCAGAACACTTGCCCAATCGAGAGAAGTGTTCCATCCGTTGAACAAGCTCGGCGCAGTTCATCTCGTACTCGTACCCCAGAATATTAAGAGGAGTAACAATGGACACTTCAGGGGCTCCATTTGAGTGGCGATTGGGCAAGAAGGCAAGCAGTGCCGAGATACCGAATTGAGCCCTCCGAAGTTCAAGTCTTCGTATGCTGCGACCGATATTGAACCCCATAAGTCTTCTTCTTCAAGCCTTCCAAGAAGACCAGAAGACCGGAAATCAGGATCAATCTCCTTGTGATGATGACGAGGCGAGCGGGAGTTCACATCTCGACCTTCTTCCTAAGTTGTAAATCCAGTCGAGACCGTGGATATCCTGGGACTGGGAGATTAGTAGGACGGAACCGCGATTTCTTACCGATCCGTAGCCCCATGTGACCTTAGCGTTGTGTAGTGTCCAAGTCCCCTTGATAACAGAGACCGCCGTGGGCTCAGATGCTATAATTGCCGTTCGTCGAAGCTGTACCACCGAGGTGGCCGCCCTCTTCAGCTCGCCGAACGAAACAGGAAATGTAGTATTTGGTCCATGGAAGTCTTGCAACCGAAAGAAGAGGCTGGGCTTGGGAACGTCAAACACTCGCCAACCTCCGGGGAGCCTCTTCGTGGGAGCCACCTTGTCGTCGAGAGCTCCGCCTACAATGCCGTTATTACCGGATCATTCTTCGTTTGTCGAGCACTGGTATCGGTGGGTGGGGAAAACTTGATTGGTCCAGCAACACATCTGGCCTCTGACGTTGAGAACATTGATTCCCAGAGCCGCCAAACCCCGCCGAAGCCCTCGCCGTCGTCTCTTGAAGCATACGCGTCATAAAATGTAAATTAAGATTCGGTTGCTTTGGTTCTGGGACGGAACTCGGCCGAAATATCCCATCGGAGAGCCCGGCACGAACTGACGGAGACCGGGTTAAGCTGGAATGATAGATTGAAGGCGCGAGCGGATACTGGAAGAGAGGCGTTGAGAGGAGGCAAGGGAAGAGAATTCTTAGGCGTCGGCCCAGTCCAAGATTTTTAAGTCTGACTGCCTCGAGGCAGCCGCATGTCTGTTAATCGCACAGGCAGTCACGTGGAATTTGGATCGAAATGGGTATCATCACTCTGAAATGGTATACGGTCTTTAGTCCCTAGACGGTGTTCCAAAGTAGTAAAAGGAAGGTGAAGGATGATGAATGGGCACAATAAAATAAAGATATTTCGACCCGGGGCATCACTCCGCCACGTCGCCGGGTTGAGCAGCCGGCGTCTCGCTTTGCAACTTTCCGGGTTTGGTGACATTATCTTGAGCTGCATGTTTGTCAGATGTGCTGGATGATTCCAATTCTGGCTTCGAGGGATCGGTCGCGGGCGAGGACGTTTCCACTGGAGGCGAGAAGAACCCGAGTGCGGTCACTCCGACAGCCTCAACCCCTGCACCTCCTGCGGGGCGGGTTGTTCCCCTACCAAGTGTGATCGAGCCTCTAGATCCGGCCTTCCCTAGTGCATTTTCAATGCTCACGATAGAGCGACGACCCGTTTTCGATCCAAGTCCACCGCTTATTGAATCCCTGCCCCGAGAACGAGTTGATCCAGGCCCTGTCTTCGGTTGGGGGCGTGCAACTGATCCATTGCTAGTGCTAGAGCCCATTCTTCGGTGCTTGTGCTTCCAAGCTGTTGGTGGTGAGCGTGGGGTTCCATCGGGATTGGGACTCGTGGCATTGCTGTGCGGCGAAGTGGGCCCAAGCGGCATGACAAGCATTGCGTCGTCCAAAGATTCATCCTCCTCGAGACCTTCAGCGCTGGGTGAAGGTGGCACACTGCTACCATCGTGCTCCATGGGCGACAAGACACCAGCGCCCGGCGAGTGAATGGGTTCACTACGATCCACAACCTCTTCGAAAATTTCGAAGTACCGCTCAATGCAAATCTTGACAATCCAAGCAACGGTCATTACTGACGGTGGTGCTGCGGATGGGGCTGTGGGTCGTGCGAAGAGACTTGGTCCACCCGGGATAGTGCACATTTGGGGATCCCGAACAGCGTTTGAACCAAGGAGGGTTGGAGCGAAGCAAAGTGCCAGGTTCCGGGCGTCCATGAGGTTGATGGAAGACCGAAGTGAAACGTCGTGCAAGAGGTCTATTCAGAGAACCCAACCCCCGGAATATAAGCTTCTCGTGTTTCAAAAATCCAGGAACGATGCGAAGAACTCACGAAGAACGTAGCTAAACACAATTTCTGCAGCGTCGGTCCGGAGTGCTGGGAGGATTTGCTCCCTCAGATAGTTAATAGTTGCCATGTCGCCGGGACTGCCTGTCGGAATAGGGCATTTACGGATTATAGGGAACATCTCTTCGTAGAACAGCGGTTCCGGGAGGTCGCGGAAGAACTTCTTCAACAGAACCGCGGCAATGTGAGGGTCTCCCCAGGCGGACAAGGATACCGGTTGCCCTGAATCGAGGGTTGTCAGCGATCGCCAGCGCCGGTCGCGTGCAGGGATGTCTGAGTACGTACCTCTATCATACGCCTCCTTCGCCTGGCGGAGGAGAACGGAGCTTGGCGAGCGTCGGAATATTCCTTCGACTTCCATGCCTACAAAACGGCCGGTTGAGCAGTCGGACAAAGGCTCCAAAGGGCAGCGCCCTACCGCATTCTCTGATGAACTCTGCACAGTCTTTGACAACCCTCGGGATACCGCCATTCTCTCCGTATTCTCCCATCAACTCCTCAAGTGGAACTCCAAACGTGTATGCTTGCTGCGTTTGGGGAAGTGTGATCTGTTGTTCAAACTTCAGGTTCTCCCTTACCCTGAAGTCAGCAACGGCACCAGCTTTGGGAAAACCAACTTACTGGTAGACTTCCGGAGCAATGTCAATTTGAACCAAAGGAACGTGTTCGGCGAGTTCGGATAGAGTGGCTACGTATTGTATTTTCCTGAAGAACTTGGGACTGAGCAACGAGACAGAAAGCCGGGGTAAGTCAAGAAGCCGACTGAGAGAGATGACTGTGTAATAAACACACCTGATAATCGCGCCGGCGAGCGAGAAAAGCACTGGCGATCCGGAAGGCCTTCATTAGTCGTTGGATCCTCGGGGAAGACCCTCCGCTCCAATGTTACGTACTTTTGGAAAACCATGTGGAATGAACGATGTACTACGGGCCAGGGATCTGATCAGCCTTTGTGAAGGAAGAGGTTTAGACCTGAAACCTACCAGCTTCTTCAAATTTTTGCGATATCTATTCTCGGGAGGTCCTCGTTCATTTCCAACTCTTCGCTGGCGGCGGATGGAAGGAAATTACTAACTTTCGACTCAAGCTCCGGTATGCTTTCCACACCCAGTTCCATCCTGGAGTATGTCGGCCGCCTGCGGCAAGGAAGACGACGGTGTAATCGCTTTCGACTGCAAATTTGGTTAGCGGGATCGTCGGCGACCCCTGAAACCGAATGACCCACCATACGCATCTAAATGTGCCAATATTCGACTGTCGACCCCACGATCAGCCGAGCGAACACTTATGCCCACGTTTTTCAGAGACTCACACAAGGAGTAAATCGTAGGAGATGGTTCGCGGATCAGGGAGGGCAGCAGCCGTCATGACCACCCTTCATCAGGGAATCAGCATCCCGAAGCTCACACGAACGATACAAGGCTGTGAAACGCACATAGGTCGAGTTCTATTGATCACAGTAAATGCTCAGTATCGACGTTGACAACAACTCTGCGGGGGTGAAGACTTACTCAAAGTCCACCCCAGCTTGACAGATGATCCTATCCAGACAAGACTCCACACGCTCGATGTCATCCTGCGTCGGTATATACTCCTCCTCTTCCTCCTCTTCTTTACGATTCCATCCAAACAAACCCTTCTTAAAGGGCGAGGGACGACCGGTGATGGGTGAGGATGCCCAGTTTGAACTCGAATCGTCGCTTCGGGGAGACGTCGGATTGCTTTGAGCTGCTGCTGCTGCTGAGAGGGATAGCGAGGACAACTTTTGCTTCAGCGTTTGCCCAAGCCCTGTTGGCCGACGTGACATGGTTTGAAGCTGGGTTTGAGGTTGCAGAAAATGGAAAGGCGACAGCGAGGAGGACGGAGAGCGGCCAACAGCTGACGGGCGCGTTGAGCGTGGGCGTTGGTGCCTGAGCCAAGTTGGTTCGATTACCGTAAACAGCGCGTCCTTCAACAAACTCCCCTTCTCCCTACTAAACGTGCCTATCGCGCGATATGGCCTCTGATCCTCAAGCACCTATCAAGACCGGCCCAGACAACACTGGGACTATATCTTCTACTAAACAAGAGTATGTATGTCCAGCTTTTCTCTTTGTAAAACTCGCTCCAACCACCCCTTTTAAACAGGGACAAAGACCCCTTTAACCGGAACCGAGCCCATATTTCTAAGACCAGCATTTTCCTTCAAGAGAAATGCTACTTGCATCGTTACATCCGAAATAAAGACTTATCGGGCGTGGTCGAGAGACCCGAGAGGCTGAGGGCGGTGGCGTTGGGTTTCGCAGCTGCGCTTGCCCGATTCGAGGAAGAGGTCCCGACTGGTGGGAGACAGCAAGATGGCCGTCAGGAGACGCCACCAGCAGGCACGGATGAGGGCGAACAGTTGAGCCGGGCAATGAGCCAATTGGACATTGGGCCGGCCTCCGAGGTCACGTCCGGTCCTTGTCACGTCATAGTCTCGGAGGCAACATGCAGCATTCAATCTCATCCCGGAGTTTCTTTTATCCATGCAAATCAAGACACACAACCCGTTGACGGCCAGGATTATCTGACTCGGCTCCGAACATGGGCCGAACAAAGTGAGGTCAATGTATCTGAAGGAACATCCGAGATACCTGAGCACTTGCCACAAGGAGACCTCTATCGTAAGTGACTGTTATAATGCCCGGCTACTCTGCAAATTCTAACGCTCCCCCTTGGTAGTGTGTCCCGAGAGTATTGACGCGATGAGCGGTGCTGTGGCCACGGTATGTCAAGCTGTGGACGAAGTTGTTCGACCCAAGACCAGCACCAGTTGGAGTCCACGCGCGTTCGTTGCAATTCGCCCACCGGGGCACCATTGTGGAGAAGAAACTCCGTCGGGGTTTTGTTTCATCAATAACGTCGCCGTGGGTGCAGCACACGGTGAGTGTTTTCTCATTTCCGTCACAAACTGGGAAAAAAGCACCTCGTCAATATTATTTACCGAATTTTAAAACTAATAGCATTCCTTCAACACAACATAAATCGAATTATTATCTTTGATATGTACGTCGTTCACTTGCTTGTGGGGTTCCGAGCGCTCACAACAGACACCATCAACTTACTCCTCACTTCCAGCGACCTGCATCACGGAAATGGGACCCAGAAAATCGCTTGGTCTATTAACTCTACCGCCCAACGGGCATCACTGCTGCCACCCGAGTCTGGTGTGAAGCTTGGCCCTCAGATATACTATTCATCCCTTCACGACATTCTCTCCTATCCCTGTGAGGCAAGTCAGCTCCAACACCACCGAGGCTACTCAGAACGATCTCACGAATCTAAGATCTTTGACATTTCGCCACACTCCCACAGGATGGCAATCCAGATCTCGTTCGGGACGCTTCGGTATCTCTTGGAGGGGCACATGGCCAGTACATTGAAAATGTTCACTTGGAACCGTACGCCTCCGAGGATGACTTCCACCAGAAGTTGTATCCGCAATACTATAATCGTTTATTCGGACAAGCTAGACGGTTCATCAAAGCTACGAATTCCGTCTCCGAAAGTACACTGATCTTCATCAGGTTAGCGTGGCGCTGCTCCAACTCAGCACTACATTCTGCTTAACTTACCCCGCTCTCGCATGGCAGCTGTGGTTTTGATGCATGTGAGCACGAGTACACATACATGTCACGTCATGATCGGAAAGTTCCCGTCTCGTTCTACGAACGGTTCGCCCAGGATGCTCGTCTCTTTGCTGAGGAAGTTGCTGGAGGAAAGGTCGTCAGCGTTCTTGAAGGTGGTTATAGCGACAAGGCTCTCATGAGCGGCGCTATGGCTCATCTTGCTGGGCTTGCCGCGGCACGCGAATCGAGTGGCGGTGGCAGTGCAGTCTGGTGCACTGCTCGAAGTAGTTGGTGGTCCATTGATAACTTGACCAAGGTGAGGATTGGTTAGTGCACATGCGGTCTAGGGCCATTCTCATTGATTGACCTCCCGGGAATCTCGGCCTGGTACTCCCACAGTTGGAAAAGGTGCTAAAGAAGCCCAAGTCGAAGAAGCCTCGGGCATCTGGAGTGAGCTCAGAACCTCTAGAACGTTGGCTGCAGCGTGCACAAGAGTTATTCGCCACAATGGACGGAATGCCGACGTTCCCGGCTCGCCCGAGTCCCGCCGCTCTTCCCCATCGCATGACGCTTAGAGACCGCAGCAAGAAAGATGCCACTCCGGAGCCAACTCCTGCTCCTTCCCCGGTCAAGGACGCAACGAAAGCCGGACCAAGCAAGAAACCCCGCTCTTCGGTGGGTAGAGGCAGAGGACAGCCCAAGACCTCACCTCCGAACAGTACACGGGTTGTCTCAAAGGCAAATCTTCAGCCAGACGGCGACCTTGCGTTAGAAGTGGAAACACGCCTCGGTGCGCTATCTCTTGACCATAAACCTTCCAGTGAGGAACTAGCAAACGCCAACGTTGGCGGAACGACCCCCAAAAGTCTTGGAGAGAAGGACAACTCGAGGCCTGGTAGCGACTTCGAACGTCCAGCAGCTCCGACTATGCCGGTTGCACCACCCAAGACGGACGCCATCTCACCACCCAACCCACCTTTGATGATAAAAATCAAGATACCGAAGGCTTCAAAAGTGGAGGACAAACATGATGATGATGAGTTGAAGTCTAAAGAAGGGCGATCATAGATCTAGAGATAACCGAATTTGGACTGCTCCGCACGTGTTATCCCCTTTGGTCGCCCAAGGGGGGAGAAGGATAACAAGGGTTGAAATGAGCTTCCCTGCAGGCGTTTGTCGTAATATTAGTGGGCCGGCCGTTAAATCTGATACCCTTCACAGTAAAGTGTAAAATGAAAGATATTTGGGATCTGTGGGATCTTGGCGAGGTGCACCGGCTGGAATGGCCGACCACTGTGAACCCCGGGGAGGTTTGGGCTGCGAGTATCGTTCAAGCGAAACACTGGCCTTTGATTTAATCATCGGGAGAATATGGGTAATCTTGTGACGCAAGAGAGAGTGTGTGGCAGTCAATTGCTGCCCGCATCGCAAGGTCCGCTCGGGTATCCGGTACGGGTCTCGGCGGATTCGCTGCGTGCAATGCCGCGGGATAGGATATGGGACTGAACGATGCAAAAGATGTAAGATTTACTCGCAGCTTCACATGACCATTTACTTTTCCTTCGCGAATACCGTCCTTTCATTGGCTGCAGGCCCGCCGTCCGGAGAAGAAAACGGTTAAGCGCCAGTGCATTGAGGGGTAGCCTGTATCCATGTGGCCCCCACGGACAGGGCGTTGGAATTGCGATGACAAACCGGCCCGGATTAGGGAATCCCTGAGTACGTAGATCGTGGAGCAAACAGAATTGATTATCAGAAAAGAGAAAGAGTTATCTAAAATGAAAAGATTTTCGAAGCTGTACAGCATGGAAAATTTAAAGTGTTCGGGCGAGCAGGGTCGTGCACTTGGGACGTGAGGTCAAATATGCAGTCAGGAAATGGATACAGGCTCGGACTTCCTGAGACTCCCAGCCACAGATATTCGACCATCAGACTGGAAATGCGTTGCTGAAGGGGGAATGCAAAAATACGACAGCCACACAAGGTTGGGCAGGAGTTGCCTTTTATGGATAATCCGGACGGGGATGTCGCCAGAGGATGAATATACATTCCACTGTGACGGTCAGTGTCGTACGTTGAACAGATCTCGATTTCAAGACTCTCACGAACCTAATCGATACCTCCCGCGCGTTCTGGCTTCCCTCGACAAACGAACCCGTTCCCACTGACCCTCATACAGGATTGGGCGTTCCCCAATACAATCCGAAGCGGTAGCCGGACTCGACCATACCATCTCCGTCAAGGCACCCCACTCCGAAGCACCGGCGGCGGCCAGGGGGAGCGCAATTTCGAGATTCCGAGACCCATCAGCAGTCCCATGTCCAGACGTCAAGACAAGACTCTCAGAGTCAACCAACCCCGTGTCCCATGGCATTCCAACGCCATAAATTGCCGCCTTTTCTTTTCGGTAGTCTGCGAAGGGATGCGTTCTCGGGAGTCACCAAATCACCAAGACGTCATACCTAAAAGCCATGAGGAATCCGTGTGGCGTTCCGTGCAACTTTATGGGCGAACTGACATAAAGTCTCAGCCGAAAACCCATCAAGCATAGTGCGCGAAGAAAAAAGAAACAGACTCGTCCGACTAGTACTGCACTACCCGCAGCAGAACAATCTTTGATTAAGCCAGGAGCGACATCTTTTCGAGCATATGGGGAGAGCGGAGAAAAGCGAAGGGCCTGCTGTTGGGAATTGCGGAACGTCTAATCGTATAAGTTTGGGTGGGAGTCGGAGTCGGAAAGAGGCAGTATTGTTCCGTGGGGGACGGAGGTCCCACACGACGGACAGTCGACCCGCCGCGCCCGATGACGCGACCAAGACAGCACCCCGCAACTTGTCTAGAGGGACAGGCCGTCGATAATTGCAGAAAAGAAGGAGCCACCTCCCGAGCATCACATTTGGACTGCTACCGACCACTCGTAAACACCCAAAAAGACGGCACCTCCCGCGGATATCCAAAGCGTCCGAGGGACGACCCCTGCGAATAAGGCGGACAGCCCTTCGTTTTTGTAAATATGAGCTAGTCGCGTGAGAGGTGATAACGATGGTTTGGACGGATCTAGCTGTTAAGCGAGGCAGAGCGACTCGTCAGAATTAGGCTTCTTCACAGGGCGTTTTTTTTTCCCACTCGTCGCCCAAACGAATGATCGTGACGATGTCGGGTTGACGTATTGGAAAGTGTGAAGGGATGAAAGTGAATAGAAGAAAAAGCAAAAGACGTACGCGCAAGTCCAACATTACACGTGTTTTGAGGACGTCCAGCGGTGTCGTGAGGGCAGCGGCCACGCCCCCAGCGAAGGATCCGCAGGCGGCAGCTTCGTAGGCTTCAAGGGGTCGACGGCCGAGACTTTGTGACAGCTTGAACTTCAGGTACTCGTACAGAGGAAACTGGATTGACGTGAACGGGATCTAGCGGGGTAAAGATTGTCAGACCCCCAGAACGACAACGAAAAAAAAAGAGACAACAACGCGTTTATGAGCTCGGAGGGTTCGCGATGTGCGAGTCCCCGGACCCGTAGCCGACCTTCTCGCTCTTTGCCGAGCAGAGAGGGGGCGAATCAGGAAATTGGGGTGGTACAAGGCCCGAAAGGATAATTGCACAACAAACAGGCTCGCCCAACTCGAACGAAGGGGCAACTCACCTCTCTAGCCACTGTCGTACCAAAGCCACGGTACAGCCCACGAACACCATCCGTGGCCAAGACACGGCGAAACGCGTCTAGGGACGAGGCCTCCAATCCATAAGACGCTGTTTGAGTTCGTTGTTTCACGACTTCCACTGGGACCCGTATGAGGCAGGCAACAACCTCTCCGGTAGATGCCGCGACCACATGATTCAGCGGAGAAGGGTGTTCTAATGGCTGGGGTAATGTTTTCTTGAGAAAGTCGTACGTCGTGAAGAATGCGGCAGCTAGCGGATTGTGCGTTTCCCGTGGTTATGGAGTGTCCCGTGTGTCCGTGCGTGCGTTATGCGGTCCCCAGGGTGTCCAAAAAAGAGCGAGAGGTCGTTATCAGCATTCACCCAGAACATATGACGTCTTCAAGAGGAACGGGGTTCAAAAAGAAGGCTAGACAGCTCGGAAAGAACCGCGCCGTGTTTTGCACTCCTCTTCAAGTAGAGGAGCTGGACCCAGCCGCCCAGAGCGAAGAAGTGAGAGAGCTGAGCGATAGACACAGATGCTCACCACCAGGTGCACTGCCAATAAGGACAGATCCGACTCCTCTGTAGACGCCCTTGAGTCCTCCGGCTTTGACGAACCCTTGAGAGGATTGAAGGCGCGTTTTCAACGTGTCGAGCGGGTAGAACAGCAGATCGACTGCAGTGCCTGCACATGCCCCTGCCTTTCCAGGGGGCGTGGTGTCAGGATAAACTGGTACTTCACGATAAGAAGTCTCTTGAGTTTAGGTACTACTGACCACGAGGGACTGAACGAAGGTTGGGTGGGCATTGCGTCGCCCGGCGTCGGACATGGACGAGAAAGCGCAAGTCGAAGTTTAATGAAGGTCGGAGAGTGTCGTCGGTTGAGACTTGAATTTCCGGACCAAACGCTCGGAATTTTCGACTGATTAGTAACGGGGTCTCGTGGATTTGTGTACTCTCATTTCACGCAGGTCGCACACGCACACACAGCTCAGAGAAGCGCGAAGCCATAGGGAAAGCAATCATCCACTGAGTATTCCGGGGGAGGAATCCAAGTATGAATATCGATACAGGAGGAAGGTGATGGAGGGTGAACAACAACGGGGGAGGTGAAATGCGAGAGGAAAGGAGAACAGACAGCGGAGGCTAGAGACGACAGCGAGCGAAACTAAATAACAAAGCAATGGGAGAGGTCGTTACGAGGAGAGACAGAGAGAACAGCAACAGCGCGAAAATAAGCAATCGAACAGACAAAAAAAGATGGCAAAATAGAAGGGGAATAGCAGGCGAACCAACCACAAAAGGTGGACGCTTGGGGCCGTCCAAAAGTAACGAATAATAGACAAGAGGAAAGCCCAGAGCAAATATACCGAAATGGACAGAGAATAGTAAGTGGGAGACAATACTTGGCAAAATGAACAACGAATGGTCCGTGTTCGAAGAGTAGCGGAATAGGTTACGGCGAGGGATGAGGGTGATGGTAGTAGCGCATGGCGCATGATGGTGACCTTCCTAGCACATATCGACAGCGAGCGGCGATGCTGATTTATGGGTGAGCGTGGTCGTAGGTGACCATGATGCCGTTCTGAGGGTGGTGGTGGTGGTGGCCGATGGTGTGCGAGTGCTGCTGGTCCTTGCTTCCATCAAAGTTGGACAACGATGAGCTGCTGCCATTGCTGTGGTTAACGAAGGGACCTTGAGCAGGTCCGGCACCATAAGCAGCCCATGAAGACAAGGATGAGAAGCCGACGACTGGCACGTCGCCGTAGTAGGATCCTCCATGGCCGGAGTACAGTCCGTAGTTGGGTGGAGTAGCGATGGACGAATGTGGCGAAGGCCCGGGCTCAGAGGGGCTCAAGTGCGTCATGGGGCTCATGCCATGAGAGGTCGAGATGGGCGTCATGTGTGAGGAGGGAGCCGGAGGAAGGTAGGATGGTGTTGAAGCCGGAGCTGGTGGTGGGCCGGGTGCGGGAGCCGTAATTGGCATCGGCTGAGGCCCCGGTGGTGGTTGCTGTTGCGGAGCCGGTGGGGCAGAAATAGCTTGGGTGTTATTCGACCTGGTAGCCGTGCTGTGTGTGCAAGAAACACAGTAGAAGAAAAGCAGAAGTGAAAAAAGTCGGTCAGGGTCTGTTATTGCACTCCGGACTGGGTGAGGAAACACTTACGCAATGGCGTCGATGAGACTGGCGATGCCCAAGACGGTAACGCAAGCACCACCAACTTGATGGTCAGGTAGAGAGGCGATGACGCCATGAGCAGCTTCGAGTTGAGCAGCCAATTCAGAGAGGACCTCGTTGCCAATGGGGTTCACTCCACAACCGCACTCGCCAGGTGGTGCTGCACCTTGGATGGGAGCGAATGTCACACCGCCAGCGACAGAAGCAGATGCTGGTGAGCTCGCCATGAGAGACTCGGGTGTGGCGGCCATGGTTGCTTGAGAGAGCATGTTGGCCAAGCTGGCGCCATCGGAGAAGCGGCGTGGTGGCTCCGGGATCTTGAAGGGCGAACCGGCATCAGATGAGGGAGTAGGGAACGTCGAGTATGGTGGGGTGGGGACGTCGCCTGGTGGTGTGAAGTCGTTGAAGTGGTGGTAGTAGGAGTGAGGGAAGTGAGTCTCTGAGGGAGTGGGCGCGAACGGAGAGAACGGCGACTCCGCCACTGGGCTTGGGAAAGAAGGATCGGATGGCATTGGCAGCCACTCTGGTAAGTCGACTGAGCCGGAGTGGGTGTGACACTTGAGCTTCTTGTTCTTGTCGTCGGAACCATCGAGCTTGTCCTTTTCGACCTTGCGCTTGCGGGTTGAGGTCGTACCCAGGATCGCATCGGTCTCTGCCTCGAGGGCAGCAGCAGCTCGCCTTGATAAAGGCTTCTGCATGAGAACGCGAACGGTGTGCTCGAGTTCTCGTACGCGGCCTCGCAGCCGGAGGAGTTCGTCTTGCTCGGGGCCCTCCCTGGTGATGAAGATGATGGTCAGCCCTTGACCCGACCCGCCCCACTTGGAATCCAAGACCACATACCTTACTGCTGGGTCCTCAAGCTGGTAGACACATTGACCTGCGATTCCGTGCTCGGTGCAGCGGGTGCCTATAGGTGAAGAAGCGGCGAGGTGAGAAGGGCTGCATGGGTGCGCGCACTATGAAGGGAGTAACTTACAAGGTCGCTTTCGGTCGCACTGCCAGTTGAAATTGGAATGTCAGCCTCCATTCGATCGAAAAGGGCGCGTTGCAGCAGGTAAGAGAGATTTCATACCTTGCGTTTCTGAGAGTGGCAAGCAACGCACGATTGCATGACTCTGTTGCGTTTCTTGCTTCTAAAGTTGCGGTTGGGGGCGGTAGCTGGTTGGCTTGAGACTTCATCGTCGCCTGGAAGCAGATTGAAGGGTGCGTCGTCTGCGGATTCGATCTTTGGTGGCGGGTAGGCGATGGGAGGCATTGAGCCGGAGGAGGTGGTGGGCAAGAGGTGAGGGGATTGATCGTCGAAGGATGAGGATGGGTCGATAAGCTGGAATTCTTCGTGGTCGTCGGACATGGGTGGTAGTAGGAGGGGAGGGGAGGTGGAGAAGTAGCGAAAAGGGATGGAGGTATGTATCCGACGATGGGTAATAAGTAGTCGACGTCGGAATGGGAGCACTCAGGAATAGAGAGAGAAGAGAGAGAGATTTCGATGAATCTGGGAGAAAGGGGGACTGAGTGATTTGCAGAGCCCATCGGTACTGGGTCTCTTTAAACAAATGGCATGCCGAACCATTCCCTTTTCGGAAGGCAATACCCGACCACACGGCTGAGCCCTGACCATGGTATCCATCCGGAGCAGAAAATGAGCGACTGTACCCATTTTCCAATTTTCGTATTTGCGTCTCTTTGGCTCGCCAAACTCCTGGGACACCTATCAGGGTCGGAGCAGAAACCCCTCCGATGCACCCTTCGCGCGGCTTCAGGACCAAAATTCCTGATTTCTGATTTTCCTAATTTTTCTGATCGCGGTTTTTTCTTTTTCTTTTCAGAGAATCCGCTTCCCCTGAAAGCAAAGAGAAAAACAAAAAGCAACGTCGTGCCTTGCCATCGCTCGATTAGGAAGGACCGACTCTCGAGAACGGCGAGCGCGTATCTTCCCCCTTCCAGCGGCGGGAGGTCTCGATCAACTCTGCACCTCTATTCCACTGGTGGCAAGAGCCCGCACTCGATCGGCTCCAACCCGCGCACGTTGCCACTCCCCCTTCGCGCCAACGATGCGAGGTCCCGCACCTGCCGTTTTCTGCGAAGAACGGCGAGCTTTTTTCACCGCTGCCTGCAGGTCGGAAGCATCGCACCCGAAGGCTGCGCAGACGCCACATTGGGCATGCTTTCCCCCCGATCTTCCCCAAAATTACGCGAAACCATAGTAATGTTGGAGCGTCGGCCCTCTCCGTGCTGGCGACTAGGGAATGAATAGACCTCTCGAGTTGGTGAACAACGCTCGGCTCACGCCGACGATTGTTTCGCCGGAAGATGGATCAAGGTTGAGGTGGGCGCCTGTCCATGATCCTCCCGCGGGGTTCACCGAAAGACGTCTCTGACTTCTGACTTCTGGGCCCCGATGCGCGCGCTCTCCTTTGTCTGGAGTAGGCGCGCGATCAAGAGACCTCGATAGCGTTTAGGATTTGGGGTACTTGATCCTTTTTCAGGTGGGAATGAGCGCGGTCACGCGGGGGGGGGGGGGGAGGTGTTGAAAATAAGCGTTGTGGGTTGAGAGCGATTTGTGTGGACACCTCCTATGTGACTGTGTTCGCCGAAAGCGGGCTCTCGACTGGCCGCTTTTTTCCCAAGAACAACACACCTCCCCCCCAATTCTTCTACTCCACACTCTGTAGACGGGGGGACTAGTAGATAGTGTTGTTACCGGCATTTGACCACAGGCCGAACAATAGCATCTGTCAAACGTACGATTGCGAACATCAAACACGAATTATTCAAATCCCTTGCATCAAAAGCCTGCAAAACCCGAGCCAAAGGTTTCGGGAACACAGCCTGCGCCCCCTCCCCACGACACCCATCGGCAGGATTTCCCGACTGCGCCGGTACGGATCACACAGCAACTGTACCAAGGCGTCCTTCAGTTCCGTCCGTCTGGTGTTGGACTGTGTTCTCCGCCTCTTCCTTCTTGGTGTGAGGGAAAGATAGATGAAATGTCGGATGCTCGTTCGGGGTAATCACCTGGCCCGAGTTACCAAACCCTCCTCCTCTCTTTCTTCTTCTTTTCCGGATCGTTAGTCCGCCTTTGTTGTGGGATTATCAGCAACTTTACGGCGTCCCGTCGACCCCCCTCTCTCTGTGTTATCCACTGGGCAAGGGCGAGGATCGAGCGATAGAGAGATAAGGTGTGTTGACGGTTTTCATTTCGCGAAGCTGTCTTGCCGTCAAGGTTGAACCGCAGACTCCCACTTTCTCCTCTCCTGGTAAACGGCCCGGAGCTCACATGTCGCGCCATTATCTCCTAATCCGGGAGAGCCCATCAATTGAATCGACAAGAGAGCGTCTCAGCCTGAGACGTGGCGGGGCGGGCTATGGTCACATTGTATGTTTGTGTTTTATCCAGAGTCGGCGGTTAACCACCTCCGGTACAGAGTCAAAGGTCATACGTTGTCTCCATTCTGTTCTACTTGACGACCCGCAATCAGCGAAAAGGTGTTGCCACCGAGTTAGAAGATGGGCTTCGTAAGGTCTGTGAGAAGAAATGAAAAAAAGAAGACGATAAATGGGCAGTTCGACGCACAGGGGAGAGAGAGGATCTGAATCTCTGGTTGGATGCAGTGGGAGATGTGTCTGGATTGGGTAAGAGGGGTGATAAAATCTGTTTGGCAGAATCTGCTTTGGCCAGGACGAAGACAGGAAGGGGAAAGATGGAGGAGGCTTACCCAGGTCATGTAGTGAGGGGCTAACCTAATGCTCTAATCACTTGGACGGGACGGGGGAGATTGCAATTGGGCGAACGGGTCGTCCGGGGTAAGAAGAAGGCACATGACGGGCATCGGGTCGGCCGGTGCGACGTGGTCTCCTTCTCTGAGTCCCAAGTCCCGTCCGTTTTGCCTTCCCCTCCCACAAGCCGGAGATCTGGGATCTTGCAGGCCGAACAGCACGATGACGATGGAGGAAAAGCAGAAATGATGATGAGCTGAACTCCTCTCCCGTCCCTGCAGGCTGCGTGTTGCAAGGAGCACCCGCTCAGATCTGCCTCATCTCTAAAATCGAATTTCAAAAAGCCGGCATTGATAGAGAGTAAGCTTTAGATACTGGTAAGCCTCGCGTCTGCCTCGTTGGGGCGAAAGTGCACGTACACATGGGACACGACTCGACGGCGACTCGGACGTCGACCGAAAAACAACTCCGCCTGTCCCGAGATCCGAGGACCACGTGACTGACGTCGAACATGACGCTTTCGAACGTGTTCAACCACCACCGTACCTACCCGAAACTCACCACAATGACGACTCCCTCGAGGCCAAGAGCGGTCTCAGCCGCCTCCCCGACATCAGAGCGGATGGACCCTCTCTCAGAAGACAATGATCCGTACCTCTCTCCGGTAGTCGAAAAGACGTCAATTCCGGGGATCACAGCTCCTGTCCGATGTAAGTTTGAAGAAGAAATGAAGCCAGAGACCCGTTATCGATCCGCCGCCCGGTCGGACAATGGTCATTGTTTATTCTGACGGGACTTTTACGACTTGCGATTCCCTTCTGGCATGGAACAGGGTACGATGTGAGTTGACATCTAACCTCTCTCGCATCTGCCGTGCTCGTCCTTTCTCTCCTCCCCGTTATTTTCTGCCCGTTGCGGTAATTCTCCCACAGGCCTTATTCCCTCAATGCACCGTCTAATTTCATATCCATACTCTAAACTAACTAAAATCTCATGTTTCCAAATCGCTGGGCGCGTTGCGTTTAGGCAGATCGAACGGAACCATACACGCACATCAAGCCATTCGATGCGGAACATGATACCAGTGTAGAATTCTTCTTCAAACCAGCAACGCTAACCGTTCTCGCAATCGCCTTAACCTTCCTCGCCTATGTCGCCATTACCAACGACGTGCTCGAAGAAGGCCGGGAAAAATCACTCCTGTGAGTCGTCGCCCCCGGGAACTGCGTGTCGTTTTCATGTCGCCTCTCTGGACTTCGGAAGAGAGCCGCCGCCGTAGTTGGAGGGTTTGGGCATTTCTTTGCCGAGATGGGGCTTGGTCATTGAGCCAATCAACACAGCCTAAGCACGTAACGTACACCCCATCTCCTTTTTCGTCCTCCTCGAGGGAGGAACGAGGAAGAGGGGGAGGCGGCGCAGCACTACGGCGGCGCCGGGTGCAAGGGTCGCGCGGACGGCAACCCAACCCAATCCAACCCAACACACCACACACTTGCTCGATCTCCCCATCTCTGATGCCCGTCCTTCCCCCTTTAGAGGCATCTATGCGTCCGTTTCAGCCTTCCTCGTCTTCTCCATGGTCCAATTCCGAGATGGGCCATTCATCCGACCCCACCCAGCGTTCTGGCGAATCATACTCGGAATCAACTTGCTGTACGAACTGGGGCTAGTCTACATGCTTTTCGAAGACCTTCCGACCGCGCGCAAGTACTTGCAAATGCTGGATAGTTCGCTCAACAAGCCACTACCCGAGAAAAGCTATGCAGAGGATTGCGAATTTACTTTCACGTGAGTCGATTGGGCGGCGTGGCAGGAGGGCCTGTAAGATGGGCGCGTTCTTGATTGAACTGAGATCCGTTCACCGGGACTTTTCTCTTTCTTTTCCTCTTCCAACCACCGTATACGCATCGGGCAATCTGACCTCCCTGGGGCTGAACGATCCGTCACGATCGCACTTTTCATTTTCAATATTTTTCACGCTAATGACGGGATATCAGGAACCTCTATGTGAGTGCCATTTCTTCTCGGGCGACGCACCTCCCGGGCAGCCATCGCCGCTAGATACGGGTTTCCGAGCCGCGGCGGACTCACTCGTCCCGCCTTATTCGTTTTATTCACTCTGAATTTTCGGTGTTTTCTTGTCTCCACAGAATGCCGTAGACATCTTCGCCTTGGCGCACTTCTTAGGCTGGTTGGGCAAAGCGCTCATTCTAAGGGACTACTGGTTGTGTTGGGTAAGTGTTACACTCTGTCAGCACCCCTCCCTCCCCCCTCGCACGTGATGCTAAGCGATTTGAGGGGACGCGGAGCTAACTTGCTGCCTGTCGTCTAGATCCTCAGTATATTGTTCGAGTTGGCGGAATACAGTCTAGAGCATCAGCTGGCGAATTTCAAGGAATGTTGGTGGGACCATGTAAGCGATAACCTATTGGGGTGCTGATCTGATGGCGCGTACACACGACGCTGATCCGTGGGCTACGCAGTGGGTACTGGATGTTCTTTGCTGCAATTGGTTAGGATTGTACATCGGTCTCAAGATTTGCCAGTTCTTTGAAGTCAAGGTTCGTGGCATTCCCAGCTCGCAACGGTCGTTGAGGCTTACCCTTTCGGATATCCGTGCCCCGCTTCTGTCTTGCTCGGTCGCTTTATCTCTCCATTACTGCTTTAGAAATTCGTGTGGAGAGGGTTCAGACAATCTCGAGGCTTCAAACAGAAGACCAGTCGGGTCCTCAAGCAAATGACACCGTACGATTGGACTACGTTTGAATGGGAAGGGACGGCTTCGTTTTCGCACTACGTTACCGTGGTCATTATGCTTGCGGTTTTCCTAGCGGCGGAACTGAATCCGTTCTATCTCAAATACCTGCTTTGGATGGAGCCAGATCACCCTTTCGTTATCGGCCGTCTCGTTGGGGTGTTTATCTGTGCACTACCCGCTGTGCGAGAGTTGTACAATTACAGGAATCGACCACGGTCAGTTGTCTCCTCTCGCCACGTTTCGGTGAACTGAAGCTTACTCTTTGATTTTCGGATTTCGTGATGGGCCTCGTTCCTCTACATATCTCTCGTTGTAATCAAATTGGGGTGGGATATCATGGGAACAGAAAGGTGGCTAGGATGGGACAGCACGCATGGCTCTTGTTCGCTACGATCCTCACCGAGCTGCTGATCATTTTCAAGTGGAGTCGAGGCCAATTCCCCGAACCTGCGCCGTTCCACGTCAAGCTAGGGTGGACAATAGGATCGATGTTCCTTATCGGATATCCGTTATTCAAGGTGAGAGAAAGAGAGAGTCTGAGTATATCCTTCTCGTACTTCGTTGCCTGCTAGACCCACGGTGATACGTACAATGGTCGGTCATGATGGCATTGTGAAGTGGAACTTCTGGGTCTCGCTCTCATATTTGCCTTTCCCTTTCGTATATTCTTCGTCCCCCCGTGATCAGGTAACTGACGATGGCTATTGGTTGGCCGGTCTTTGTTATAGTTTGGCGTACCTCGGGCTAGGAGGTATCTCCGTAGGCACGGTAAACCTGAGAAGAAGGCGGCCGGTAAAGCCGAGTAGAACGCTTTGCAGTGCCCCGGCCGGAATCGGCGGTTATAAGGACGGCTGATCGGATTGGTGACTCGCCCCGGCCGCGCGAACTTAGTACTATCACGCCTTGTTAATATCTCTGTATAATTTTCGTGGTGTTTTTTACCCCTTAGTATCTAGTGCCAAGTGTTTGACGATTGAACGACGATAGGACCTCGCTTTGATCCTTCCGTGGGGTAACAGGCAACAATGGGCGGTATTTGCAAAGGAGACGAAGGCGAAGTAGGGGGGTCCTACTACGATGAGGGGACGGTCCCCAGAGGCGATGACCGATGACGCTGGTCCAGAGCTCGCAAGTTGCCACGATCGACTCTCGAACGTCTCGATATGCCAGACGCTGGTTGTCTTCTTCGCTGCTTCAAATGGCAGGAGGGGTGGGTCCGTACTGGAGCCTCGCCCGCCAGGTCTAGAGCGCATCTCCTCCAGACAAAAGAATATTTTCTGGTGCCCCCCCTAGAAAATTCAGATGTACCCCCCCCCCTGTTCGCCCCTGAATTATGTAATCCAGGGTTTCTTTCCCTCGCACGGACCATCTCGCTTTTTTGATACCCACCCTGGGAATTATTTGGATTCCAACGCGCCAAACTATGGTCGGTTGTTTATAGCAAGTACAGGACGCAGAGGGACCGCCCAACTGGGACGGCGCTGAGCAGATTGATGGGACGCTGTGTTGAATCTCACTCCAGACGGCTTCTTCGATGTAAGTGAATCTGGTGCTAGGCGATAATTAGCCTCAATGCCCACCAGATTCCAAGATCCATCGCCCGCACTTCGGTTCTCCGCTCTACTTCTCAGGACGGAAGGGAAGCCTATCTATCCTGACATGATTGTTTGTCCTGCTTCACTCGCTAATAACGTTCGTTTATAGGACCAGCTGATACATTATTGTACCACCCCCGCGTTTTAAGCTCTGACGCCATCGGCGGTGGTAGCGCCCCATTCCCCCGTCAAGCGCCGTTCCTTACCTCTCCCCTCTCACGCGGTTTCTCCTTGGGCGCTTCACTCACGAGTCGCTCGCTTAACCTTTTTCTCACTTCAAGTTGACATTACATTCCCACTCTGACTCTCTGAGTAGTTATAGACATCGTCTGGATGGAGTAAGAAGTACAGACGGACGTTTTTTGGCCCGTCGTCGGCCGTCCGTGGGCGGTTCGGCGTTTCAGCCGGAGCTGCGAACCCGAGCCAGAAGCGACGGCCTGAAAGCCAGGCCAATGACACAGCACAATGGGACACTAATCTAGCCTTTAGGGTCGTCGGCTCCCCGCCACCCGCATTGCATTGCACCGCGGAATCAGTATGTAGATGCTAGTTGTGTCGCTGAGGACGTTGCAGATGGGCTCGCTAGGCGGGGGAGGTGGTCAGCATGGTGTCTTTTTGATAAATGCGTGCGTGGAATTTCCAAAAGGGTATAGCACGGGTTCATCTGATAAAAAAAAGACGTTTGTTTTTCTCTCTCTCTCGTGGATCAACTTGACTCCAGCATCCACAGTACCTTCTTTGGATAGCTTAGATGACATGTCGTTCACCACGATTCCAGGTGGTCCATGGCGGTAAAATAAGATCCCTGCCGGCCATCCGTCCACAGTCGTACTCAAAGTCCAGGAAAGACACCCATCCACAGTCCGCGAAATACGGAGAACTAAATTGACCCTTGTGAAATCGCTACACATGGCTACAGAGATAACTGTGATGATGGTGCGCCGTCCGGCATATCGGAGGCACAAGTGAAGTGCGCCGAACGATCTTCCGGAAAGGGATGCGTCGCTTCCCTGATCAAGGATCGTTCGATGGCGTGCGACTGTGATCAATTCCCAGCCTTGACTCTGCGTCGCACAGAGCGGCGGCGGAGGTGTGCACTGCAGCCTGCTGGCTTCGAGAGCTAGCGAGCTGGGCAACTCGTCCTAGCCGAGGACGCATATCACGACCGAGCTCCATAATGAACTGATTAAGCCCCAGAGGGTGCAGTGAGACCCTAGAGAAAAGACCATATCAAAGGGTACACTTTCTCACCCGTTGCCACCCTCGCAGAGTTCATCAGTGCAGCTTTGCTTAGTTTCAAAAAAGCAGTTTCAACTCCTTCAATCCTAGCGTTATCGCCTTAATTTCAAAACATCTCCATGTGTAACACAGGGATAATTAGACGTCTTTTGATTTGCGTGTGCAACTTGCATGGTCGGACAACACAACGGAGCGAGGCAGCCGAGAATCCAAAGCTCTGGGAAAAAGCCACCCGGACGACAAAAGATGGGATGCTCCTGTCACGGAGGGCTCGGGCGAGAGGATATGGAATAACGGTGCGCAGTGTGGAGAGATTCCGTTCAGTTGGGTTGATAGACTGCACCGATTTTGATCCTGGGCGATGTGCCATGGGGAATCACGCAGGCAAAAGAGCATTTGGGCAATGGCAAACACACGCCATCTTTTTGGACGGCGATTTGAAAATTCACGCAACGTTTGAAACATGCGTTAGCGAGTCCTTGGCCATGATAGGAATGTGGAACGATGCCGGATGAGCCGCCGAATAACTGTCGGTTGGACTCTCGCGCGGCCCTCCCGGGTGCACAGAGCGAAAGACTTCAGCCATATTCTCATAGTATTATTGCTCCCCGAGATCACCAGACAATGTAGAAGCATTAAGGTTCGACTAGCGAAGTCATTAGGTATAGAGAGAAGCGGGCATGGACGTAACGCTGCACGTAAAGCATGGACCAGAGGCACGTTTTCCCCTTGCCTTTCTCCGGCACATGTCGAAGAAACGAGGAGTTGCAGGCCCTCTCAGCGAAAAGCAGAGCGGGAAGGCGCTTTTCTTCACTGCAATTGGTGCTTAGGCCAGGACCGTCTCGACCAGAAACGTCAATTTTGCCGTTCTTCGTCGAGACGCGCCTCGCCCGCCGAAGAGAGCTATCTTGTTTCATAGTCACGTTGTCCAGACTTCTGTTGAACGACGGCGCTGACATCGCACCCAAGGCCGGTCGTCGTGATATGCTGAAAAATCACCGGAAACTCCTTAAAGTCCAAGGAACACCCGCCTGTGTAAGCCGTCGCCCCTACAAGGTTGTCCTAGCCCCGATCATGCAATTTTCGGCTCCGATCTAGTTGCGTATCTCCTCGCCATGTCTTCACATAGTTCGATTAGGTACTCGAAGTCAAATGTCCGCCGGTACAGCATCCGAAGTGGTCAGTTGTCCTTAACTTCGGCGCACCGGAATGGGTATAACGAGATCCCCGTCTCCCAATATAGACAAGAGGACGGGAAAGCCACCCGCATCTCTCACCCGGTCGACAATCTTGTATCGATGCACTTTCGGGCTGGACGGAAGGGAACGAGAATCTGGGTGGCGAGAGAGACAGATTGTGAAATCTCGAGAGAGGAGAGAAGTTGTTGTTGCCATGGTTTGCCCGTACCCGAAAGGAGTTAGGGCTGTCCGAACCTTGGCCCGAGTGGGGTTGACCCGCAGCCTTCCCCCTCTCCGAGCAAGGTAGAAAAACATCAAAACAAAAACATAAGAATAAATAAATAAATACACAGAGATTTCACCGGCTTTAAGGACTGAGGCGGCGGCGGACTCGGCGACTTTCCACGGCGAAAAAAAGTAGCGACAAAATTTGTACGCCGACTTCTCCTCCCATCTCCTCTGAATAAATGAATGCATCTTTGGCGGCGGATCTGCCACAGGTTTCTCAGGAAGTTGCTAAGAGCGGAGTAACCTTGGGAGCACTGCTCAGCCGGGCTGTGGAGGCCGAGCCGCTCGACGGTTTTCCGAGTTAGCGTTTGAAGACAATTGTAGACAAGCACTGAGCCCATGGATGACTGAGATTGGCAATGGCAAGGAAAAACTGAGGAGGTGGACTTTGTAAGAACGGAGGTGCGACTTATCTCCGTTGGACGCCCCGTTTAGTTTTTGCCACGCGTCATCAGCGAATTTACACAGTGCACGGACGCGAAGGGACATGAGGATACCTGACCTGGGGATATCTATGTCAGGTTCTTAAGTCGATGGGCTCTGGTTTGTAGAGAGCATATCTCCTCTACTTTTTCCAACGATCTCTGAAGTTGCTGGCTATGCTCTAAATCATGGATTTGGGCTCGATGCGTAGCCTCTCCAGCTGTGGCATCGTTTTCTTAACAGGAAGGCGTTGCTTCCAGAGGAATGCTCTTCAGGGACTCCTAATGCCTTTTGCTCGACTCTTTGAATTCTTTAGGTCTCTGGTCCCTGGCCCCCATACCCAGCTTCCATGGGTCCGGCGGCGGCTGGTGGATGCAGCTTCCCTACCTACGCCGTAGCTTCTATGCGCAAAACCGTGTCATCCCCTGAAAGGGCATTTAACTCTGAAGCCGATGAATTCATCCTGAAGCTCCCCTCACTGGACCCCCGGATTGAGCCCCTCCAACGTATGGGTCTCCTTCTTTCGCTCAATCCTTTTGATACTTTTTCCCAAGCACGGGCTGAGGAATCAATCGAAGGTATTCTCTTTGTTTGGGCGTTGGAAGAAAAGGGGTTATCATGCCCTGTCCCGCCTGGGTTGATGGGATACCAGACTCAAAAGGACGAGCCACATCTCAAGACACCACGGGCTACCGGCTCGATCCTTCCATATCCGCGGCGAAGCTCAGAGCGAAGGCCTGAGCGAATGTTCTCTTGACAGTGGGGCGTAGCGACTTCGCTCCCAGCTGGGGTCGAGGCTGTCAAAGGACTCCCACCTATCCGGTGGACTCTCCCTCGGCGGGTGAACGTGATCTCTCGGGTAGGCGCGCGTAATGTGATAACATGCAATTCGAGTCGCCTTCTCCTTTTTTTTGGTCATCGACGTCCCTATCAAACTCCATCGTCGGATGCGTTCCCCGGGCGTCCGACGACTGCTCATCTACGAAGACTTGGTAACCATCAATATTCATTCCACCTAGAAGGCAAAGGAGCGCGTACGTGTCTCGGGGAGAGGTGATCTCCGCTCTCGATCTGCGGGTACAATCCCTTTGTGGCATGAATACCGAAGGGAACTTATCGAACTGTGCCTCTCAGGAGTGGACAAGGCTAAGCCCCAACGAGAAGGTCAATTTACCGAACCCCATAGCTTAGCAAGTTGCTGAACCCCATGACGAGCGTAACGTATCCGCTGTTTTGTAAAGTGCAACCTAATTCGGCGTTATCATTTTACATTGTGACCGCCGAACGGGGAGTTGTGCCGATTCCTTCCCATGAATTTACTGCGCCTGTGACCAAGTGGTGTATCTGTGGGACATAGCAATCAGGGCAAAATATCCCTTGTTCTTCGGGGGGAACCGAATGTTTGGCGGGAAAGCGCTTAGCGAAACGGAATGAGCTGAAGAGGGTTTCGATTGCTTTTGTCCCCTAACTTGCTTCAACGGCCCCACTGAAGCTGATTTCGCGCAGTCTTTGAGAACGGCCCTCCTCAGTGTCTGCTGTGCATCGCTGTGCAGTCCATTGCGAAATGAACGACAGCTTGACGGCTCTGGTTTCCGTAGCACATTCGACAGGCCTCCGCCCCGTAATGACGCATAACTGCGCAATGAATGGAGGATTCGAAGCTGCGAAACTAGAGCTGTGCCGTCGGCCCCAGGTGGAATGCTTGAGCTGCGTGGTGGGAGCCCTGAACACGCTCTCGACACGCATTGGCTCGTGGCAGACACTCTGGGACTCATAGCACTCACTGTGCTGGATGACTCTGGTTCCAACCCGACACCTCCTGCATGCCTCCAGCTTGACACCGACGCGTTGCAGACTGCCCAACGGTACTATAGTTCTTGCGCTCACTCTGTCGATAAGAACTGCCACTTCTTCCGCGACTACATCCCCATGTCGTCAACCTTGAATCCACGCTGTTTCCTAAAAGCATGGTTTCGATGAGGTTTTGGTGCTTGGAGCAATGTGTTATCCGTCTCCATCGTCAACGGCGAGGACGCCTCGTGGCGTCCGCAACGTGCTGGACTCACCCTCCGTCAGTCCAAACGGCGACGACGGGACTGCGCGAAAGCGCGAAATGCAGCTTCGAACGATGTATATCTTTCTTCAAGCAGTTGGGCGCTCGTGTGGATGCCCTGGAGGCAGGAACTTGGACTGCGAGGGTCGCCAACCGTCTGGGGGTGAACCATCGCCTGAATGGACTCCATCACGTCCAAACCCTGGCCTGCGTGTGTGATATTTCGATACGGGTGAATCATATGTCATTGGACTTCACCCCGATCCCGTGGCTGTTCGACTCCATGCTGGCTCATTGGTCTTATACGCCGGGGGGTCAGGCAGAGAGCTGAGGACCGCTCCATCATTGACAAGTCCGACCCAATTCTCCTCTCGGTGGAGTACCGATGTGGAAAATGGCTGGCACAATAGAATTTGAGGCCGGAATCGAAGCTTGAGCTCCCTCTCATTCCAATAACCCGTGGTCGTGGCAAGGAGCGCCCAGGAATCGTCCGCGAGTGTCGTACTCTCATGTAAACGCGAAAATTCCGCCTCGTGCACGAAGCTCGCTCGAGAGCATGCTATATTCATGGCATTTCAGCATTCTTACTTCACGCTCACTATATCAAGGGGGTTGAGCAACGGATAACGGCAGGTCTGTCCCACTGGAGCCGTTCTGAGGCAGCGAGCCAACCGGTGTTATCGCTCTCCGGCTTATCATATAGCAGCGACGGCCCTACGAGGCGTCGGAGCGGGCCATATTTCTACATTCCCGTTTAGAATCACCGGAGCCAGTTCAGGTCTCAACGAGGCTAGCAGAGCCACAAGCAGCAAGTACACAGTCTCAATACGCGTATGAGAACTATGGTATACAAGGGGCCAACCCACCTATTATTTTAGCGTCGGTGGGCAAGGACAGTTGCATTACTGCTCTTGACTGGAAGTCAACGGGACTTTCCACGTTTCTCGTCGACCGTCAGCACGCATCAACACGAGAAGCTGTACAAAGAAAGGGCTTCAATATCGGATCCCTAAAGCCCCCAATAGGCTCTGCTGGTCCCTTAAAGCCTAGACAAAGTGCGGGCAAAAGCCACAGCCCTGCTTCTGAGCAACAGCAGGCCAGCTATGCTGCTTTCAGCGACCCAGTGATCCGAGAAATCCGTATTACGTAGAAAATAATGTACTGAGCATTTACATGCCAGGTGTACGACTTTGGGGTATTAGGGGCAATTTCCCTGCCACTGGTAAGACGAGCGAAGATGTTGAAATAGATAACACCGAAGTCTCTTCACTGTGCCTAGCAGTTCAGATGTCTACAGATCCGCCTACATCCATTCGGAAATCCAACTATCCTTTCATCGAGCAGGGCCTGCCCCTCGAATCTTCTCCGCGGCCGCAAAGTCGCTCACGACTGGACTCCACCCTTCCTCCACTCGGTCGTTCGCGTGAATAAGCGAGGCGATAGATGCCGTGTGTTTGTGGGACCTAGCTTGCTGGGCTTGAAATGAAGCTACACCTCCTGGACCGCCGGTGGGATTCGGGTCGGGGTTTGGCGGGCGGATGGAGGAGAGTGGTAGAGGCCCGGCGTCCATCGAATCTCTCGACGAATTAGAGTCTGCTGACAGTCCTCGCATGCCAGAGTGGTTGGCTCTTCGCTCCAGATCGTACTGCTCGTACTTGGAGGCTCGGCTTCCCCCGGTCAAACCCATCGCCTGACGCGCAGCCATGAATGCTTCGCTCCTCTGCGTCGACCCAGAGCCTTTGACCGCGCTTGGCATTGTCAGGAAGAAGACAATGACGGCCAGACACGCGCCCGCGACGACGTCGATGAGATAGTGATGAGTGAGGTACATGGTGGCCCACCAAAGTGTGCCGACGTAGATCCAAGCGGCAACCGTGTACTTGGGGAAGAAGTGGCCAATGAAGAGGGCTTCCATAGTGGAGCAGCCAGCGTGCAAGGATGGGAAGGCACCGAAGATAATCGGAGAGGTGGAGAATGTGCCGGTATAGGTTTTTGTGCCGAAGATTTTGTCAATGCGGGCGAGTCCACCCGGGGAGCCGAGCATACCGTAGTTGGCAGGGATAGAACCGTATATGATTTCGTACCCTAAGAGTAGATTATATTAGAATAAGGGGTCAACAGCCATCCAATCTAGAGAAGAAACTTACAAGGTGGTGCGCAAGGCAGAAGGATTTGAATGATGACCCCCAAAAGGTTCAAATACCCGAACGCGAATCCCCAATACTTGAGGGCTGCACTTTGCCTGAATAGCCATATGAAAATGGCCACGACGAATGGTCCGACGAAGTGCACGACTCCATATGGCAGCCAGGCTACGATGTCGAGGACGGGATGAGTAAACCTGGTGAGGATGTCCGAGATGTTTGCTCCAAACAACACGCTCTCCAATGTTGCGAGGAGGGTAACTGATATCCTCGGCCTCCATTCAACCGGGAGTACTCTCGAGGTGAAGTAGGTGATGAGCCAAATGAAGATGGGGCTCGCCGGCACGACGAACTGGGAAGTGATAGGGAGGAGGACTGCGGTGATGTATGCAGTCGGGATAAGAATTTTGAGGAAGGTTGAAGGTATCAGGACGACCCAGAAAGCGGCAAGGAGGATATTGCACGCGACAAAAGCGATCTTGAGAGGCGTCCATTTCTGCGCTTTGAATTTTGCGATGGTGACATTTGGGTCGAGCGAAGTGTCGAGAGAAGTGACCGAGTAGCGGATGGTGAGTAAGATGAGTCGAACATCTCTTGCGATGTACTGTAAAGACATGGTGGCGTTCAGTGTCGGTCAGTCGAGCAATGTGCCCAGTGTCCACACAGCGCTGGCGGGCAAAGAGAGGTGAGCGCACAGTCGGAGCCCGCGCGGGAACGCGTAGGTCAGCCTAAACTGGAAGCGTCGACCCTTTGCAGTTACCCCAGCCATCTTGTCTTGTACGCCTAAATTATATAAACCATCAAGCAGATCGTTCGATATCATCGCTTCTCGTCCCTCTACCACCATCTCTCTCTACACAACTCCCATCACCTCTGCTTCAACCTTGCATCTATCATGAGCGACGACAAAGCCATTGCCGCTGCCAACAAAAAGCGTTTCCTCGGCGCATGGCCCCGCATCGCCGAAGAGCTCACCGGTTATCTAAAAGATGCAAAGATGCCTGACAACGCTGTGCAATGGTTCACCAAGGTGTGTGCAATCTGTTTACAATCAGTCGATATTAAAATATCTGACGAGGCAAACGCGTTGTCGCCGATCGGCAGAGTCTCGACTACAACGCGCCCGGAGGTAAGGAACCTGGAGTGATCCTGTATCTAGACCGCTGCTGACGCGTTATTATGAGAATAGGCAAGCTGAACCGTGGCATTTCGGTCGTCGACACTGTCGAGATCCTGCTGGGCAAGCAGCTCGAGGGCGAAGAGTACTACAAGGTCGCCATACTAGGATGGTGCATCGAGCTAGTAAGTTCAAGCACGCTCGATCGAAGGTTCAGACCTCTGATAGGGCTGTCTTGTAGCTACAAGCATTCTTCCTCGTCTCCGACGACATCATGGACCAATCGGTTACCCGTCGCGGTCAACCATGCTGGTATAAAGTCACTGAGAGTGGCATCCCGCCCATTAGCCACGTCGGGAATATTGCTATCAACGATGCTTTCATGTTGGAAGCTTCCATTTACCAACTCTTGAGGCGTCACTTCAAGTCTCACCCATGCTACGTCCAGTTCTTTGAGACGTTCCAGGATGTAAGACGTTTCCGCATTCTATCGCGCCGCTCACAGCTCTAACCAGAACCTGGTAATTTCAGGTGACGTTCAAGACTGAGATGGGGCAGCTCATCGACTTGATTACCGCCCCAGAGGACAAAGTCGACCTCTCCCAATTCAACCTCCAACGCCATAGCTTGATCGTCATCTATAAGACCGCTTACTACTCCTTCTACCTCCCTGTCGCACTCGGCATGTACTACGTCGGAATCACTTCCCCCGCTCTCCACGAGCAGGCGCAGAGCATTCTCATTCCCATGGGGGAGTACTTCCAGGTCCAGGATGACTATCTCGACGCCTTCGGCACTCATGAGCAGATCGGGAAGATTGGAACCGACATCATTGACAACAAGTGTGCATGGCCAATCAACATCGCTCTGCAGAAGGCCACTCCAGAGCAGAGGCGCATCTTGGACGTAAGTCTCATCACACACACCCTGTCTTTTTACATTAATATTCTCGGGCTCACACAATGTTAACCGTTCTAGGAAAACTACGGCGTCAAAAACTCCGATGCGGAGGCTCGGGTGAAGAAGCTCTACCACGAACTTGAAATCCCCGCAATCTACCAAAAATACGAGCAGGAGTCCCACGTTCGCGTTAGCAAGCTCATCGAGCAGGTCGACGAGACCCCCATCGATGGAGCTCCCGTAGGGATGAAGCGAGAGGTTTACGCTGCTTTCCTCAGGAAAATCTACGCTCGGGCTAAGTAAGATGATATTGAAGTCCTTCCACTTTCTAATTTCCTCCCGGGCTTGTGGTTTGATAAAATCCGTGTCAATGCAGCTGTTTCACGTGTGGTAGAGTCTGTAAAAGCTTTTATCTTTACCAATAAAGTACCTGGTGCTGAAATGTTGGGGAGTCGGGTGAGCGCCGAAAACAATTGGCTGGAGAAGGACTTGGCCTATGTCATTCCATCTTATGTCAAACTGCCTTCAAGGATCGAGTTAGAAGGAGGCAACTTCTTCTTGAACCCATTAAATGCGTGTTCTACAGAGACCATTTTTCCTGGCCCCGTCTTTGTCTGATAATTGTCGATATTTGCTCGTGGCTGAATCTGTCCCCCTTGCATCGAAGCTCAAGGTTCTGCCGTCCAAGCTGAAGGCACGTCCATGATGGTGGGCCAAAAAGTAAAAGATACGCCTCTTTCAACTATACTATCGAATAATGGTGCGCCTAAGTCCAGGAGCCCACTGATCATCGTGCAGTACGACGCCTCAGTGACTCCTTGGCCTATGGTCCGGCATCTGCTCTGGGTAGGTCTGTCTTCATGGCGACTACAACTCCTTTCTATTCTGACCGGGGTTGACCAGATAGAATGAGGCTCAAGAAGGCCATATAATCTGCTTGGCATTCAATTTCACTCCGGCAGAGCTTGCAGGCCCTCGCTCGATCTCGCAGAAGACGACGATGCTCGACTGGACCGGCCATATACCCGGATACGAAGACGGGGCTACTGCTTGGAATTCAAGCCCTCGGCAATCTATATTTGATGCTATCGAGAAAAGTGAGGGCTTAACAATCCGGGTCGCAGCTTACTGGAAGGCTGATCGGAGTATTTGGCGACAGAGCTCGATCAATCTCTGACCATCCTGATCGACTCAGTTGATACATTCCGAAGCGATATCGAGTCTATATCATCTACTTGCCTTTTCGTTGGGGAGATCCTAGAGGCCCTCAGCAAATCCCAGCATTCGACATCTCGGCTCGTTCTTCCAATACCATCCCATAGCCCACTTCTCCCACATCTGACGTCAACATCCATCTCTCAGAATTTAACCCTGCTGGTCCTTCACTCTCCTTATTTCATAGCTCATATATCTCAGTCATACCTCACACCGCCCCAGCTTGACTCTGCTCACCCATCAGACAAATTCTGGAGCCTGTTCCTTCCAGCAGCTCAGAGAGGAGAGGGAGAGAAGCTCGTATTGAGCGGAGAGGGTGGAGCTTACAGACAGATGCACGAAGGTATTGTTGAGGTCGTCATCAGAGGTGGACGGAAAGGAGTGGAGAGGACCTTGGAGGGATGGAGAGTCAAAGACGCCGGAGAAGCGAATCGAAGCGTCGAAGCATGCCTTTGTGGAGACCTGGAGGTGATCAAAGCAGCGGCTGCAAGAGCCGGAGTTTCGGCAGCGAAGTCCTCGGAAGCCCCCACTGAGGTCAATTTCTGGTCGGCTAAGCTGTCTCCCCGGTGGCTGACAATTGTTCTAGATGGACGTGACTCATGGACTCTCATTCAACCTCGCATTAACATCGTCTCAAGCCGAGGCCAAGTCGAAGGTCGCTTTACCTTATACGATGGCTGCTCAACAAGGTAAACCTTTTGCCCTCTTCCCTATATTTAACCTCATCCACGCACACTCTGCGCGTTTCCTCTGTAGTATCAAGTACTCCAGCCGTCATTCACTACGATCCGGACTCGGCAGACGACATGGACGATGAAGATCCGGATGAAGACCTCGATCTCTAGTGGCGCAACGATGATGGACGTCAAAGGAAATCTAGACTTAAATAATAATAGCTGTTTAAGAACAAATGCGGAAATACAAACCCTTCTATATATCATCGTCATTTTCCAAGACTAAAGCCTGTCAAACCTTCAAGTCCGTGGTCTCAACTCACGCAGTGCTTGCAGCAGCCTTTTATCAAGCTGGGAAATGTCGTTCAGAAGATGATCCAATCGTCTCTGCATGTCATCCATCCGGTCGTCCGACATCATAGATTCTTCCCGCATCGAAGGTAGTGTTCGGTAGCTCTGCATCGTTTGCTCCGCCGGGGGCTTTGGTATTGGTCGTGGGTCGCGTCGTGCTGGTTGCACCAGCGGCTGAGGCGTGCCGCGCAACTCTGGGTTCAGCAACAGTCCAGTTGCACTCGAAGTCCAGTCGGGTGTCTTCGACCTTATGATCCTCGACCCACTCGCCGTCCGATCCATCGTTAAGGTCAAATTCGTTCGGCTCATTGAGGTGAAAGTGGGATGTAATCCTGGGGTTGCACTTCTCCTTGACATTGCTGAGCCAGGGCGGGGAGATGGGCTCAGTAAAATTGTCGGTTCGGTGATGGTGGTTGCGGCGCTCAAGGCGAGCTCGTTTTTGGGGGACTTGCCGTTCAGATTGAGGGGTGGCAGGGAGAGGAAACTCCTCTTCGTGGTCAAAGATGGTTGTCCGGCAGTCCCCGTCCCACTCGCCCGACTCGATTCTCCAACGTGCTGAATATCCCTCTCGCTATCCCCGTCACGTGCTGTTGGTTGAAAAGGTGGCAGGGGAGCAAACTTGACGAGACCCACTCCGTTACGGGGCTTCTTCCCGCTCTCCAAAACCCTCTTTCTTGCGCTCTTCCCGACTTGGGCCATCATTTCTTCTAAGGCCTGACGATCAGACACTGGTCTCACCCTCCTCGCAGACCCGGTTCGAGGTATCGTCGTTGGATATTGCAAAAGGTTTGGACGCATGGGTGTAATGAAATTGGGTAAGGGGTCGGAGATGCGGTGCTGACGAAGCAGTGCAGGTCTAAGCAAACCATGGGCCGGACTTTGCTGGACTGGGTAGGGTGTTGCGGGGACACGGGCTAGCGATCGCTCGAGCGGCGTTTTGAATCCTGATTGGTTAAGGAGAGGTGGTTTGATACTAAAGGCGTCCTTTGGCGGGCCCCAAGTGAAGCCAATGAACGAGGACACTCTCGGCTGGACGTCCTCGGCCGGTGGTCCGGGAGTGGATTCTACAGTTTCAACCGTGGTCATGCCCATGGTGGAGTCGAAGAACGCAGAGAATCGAATTCCTCCTCCTTCAGCCCCATCAGGTGAAGAGAATTCATTGTTGGATTGGCCAGCAAATGGAGGTTTGACGGCCGTGTAGCCGCTCTCGTCAGGGATGACGAGGTCCGCATGAGGCGATTCTGGCGGTGGTAGCGTTAGCTTTTTGAAATGGGGAAGACTTAAAAGATCATCATACGAATATGCAAGACGTCCCATCTGACGGAGCTGAGCCATTTATGCTTTCGAATATCAAGCTTGGCGTTTCGACCGAGACGGGACTCTGCTGGGGATAGTAGCCTGAAGGCTTAACTGTTAGCTTGACGAACACTTTGGGATCTCATGCTTAAGCGCACCCTCTTATAAAATCCTGAAACTGAGGAGAAATGTCCGGTGGGGTTTGACTAGGATCGGAGGATCGGGGGCTGAATTTTAAGGCGTTGGTCTGTGCACAGGTCGTTCAGTCAGTCTCCTGATATAGAAGTCCCAGCTTACGACCTACCTTGTGATTGATGATACTTCGGTAGGTCTGGCCAATGTCTTCAGCAAAGAACGGGGCTTGTCCGCATGCCAATTCGTACAACATCGCCCCAAGACTCCACCAATCAACCTCTTTCCCGTACGCGCCACTTCCTTCGTCGTCATTGTAGCTGTCCTCGACTTCGCACGCGACGAGCAGGTTCTCATGGTGTTGAAGTATTTCTGGTGCAATATAGTCAACTGTACCACAGAGCATGAGACAGTGCTTCCAGGCCACGAGTTCCGCCCCATCGTCATCAGGAGGGAGCAAAGGTGCCGCTGTGCCGAAGTCGATGAGTTTAATATGCGAGCTGGTGGTTATCACAAGATTTTGAGGTTTAACGTCTCTGAAAGCGGAAAGGATGCTGTGAGCGGATGGAATGATAGGGGCGGGCTGCGAAGCAATCTCACCGATGGACAAATTGTTGGGAGTGACACCATGAAATAGCGGAGATTGCTTGCGGAGCCCACCATAGAAGATCCTTCTCTTCAAGTCGACCCCCGAGTGCGCAGGTTAAAAGATCGTCGAGTGACCCTCCTGCGGCGTATTCCATCACAAAGTTCAGGTCACTTGAGGATTGGAACGCCGCGAGGAGGTGCGGTACCCAGACACATCGTTTCTCTCTCGCACGGAGGAGGATCTCGCGCTCGGAGAGTACGGAGCATTGCTGAGAAAAGGATCAGTGAGTTTCGGATGTATCCAAGAATGTTGAGTCAAGCTCACATGACGAAAGCGGATCGCGGTGCTCTTGGAAATAGTCTTTCGAACGTACTCAACTCCGTCGAATTGGCATCGCACGATGTGGATCTAAGTATGTAAGTTGGCAGTCAGAATACGCAAGTCTTGTGTGTCGCTGAAGAGATATGGACTTGGACTGACGCTGCCAAACTGACCTTTGGTCAGAGTTCCCACTGCGGTTAGATCCTTATTTCCGAATCGCAGCTTTTCAAGTTCCGCGCCACGAGAACTTGAGGCCCGTCCCGGTTGTCGTTGAGCATCGGTGAAGCTGTCGAGAGCGAGGTCCACCACATCATGTTTGCTGGAGAGAGAAACTTTCAAGATGGTCGCCAGTCGGGTGTATCGCTCGTCCCATGTTGCCATAGACAGGCCCGAGGGTGGGTTGAGACACGGCCTTGAAAGCGATAGGTGGGGGTGACGCGATGTCGAAGGATGATTATGTACGCCGACGATCAGGTCGTGCGGGATAAATGAGGACGACGACGAGGACGAAACGGCATGGACGAGAATCCAACACCCGAGTAACCATCGAAGACCTTGGTTCCCGTTTCTGGGTTGGGCCCTGTTCGTGCGAATGTCGCGCTTCGTAATCAAGAGGTACGCAGTTCTCTTCTGAACCGCTCGCCCAGCCGGACAATAGCGCTTAATGTGCCTATAGTCGACTCGACGAACGGTTTCGAATTCTTTCCATATACCAGCATGTCCCGGATCGGGACCTTTCCAGAGGATCAAAAGACGACGGTGGCCTCTATAAATTCCACCCTCGCCGACCTTCGCGACAACCCAAGCAGCCTAGACATCAAAGCCATCAATAGTCTACTTCAACAATGCTCCGAATTAATAAAGACCTTGCAGCATCCTGACTCTTCGGAGCATTGGTACTGCCCGAAAGCACCCGTCGAGGCACAGGAAATAGCGACGTTCCTCATTCGGTATCACGCGTATAAAGACTCCAAGGGCGCTCCGGACTGGAGGGAATCCTTATGGAAAGTTCTTAAAGGCTGTCCGGATTGCGTCAAGTCGTATCTTGAGGCTCGAGATCGCTCAAACGAAACGTGAGTCTTTCATTGTTGACGTGTTGCTTCATCAGGCTAAATCCTCCGTCTCCAGGTACCTCTCGCAATACCATGATTCGAAAGTCAAAGCCATGAATGACACGGCCGACCAGGCTGAAACAGAGGCCATTATCAAGGTGGTCAAACGATCAGCCACAGCCCAGGACAACACATTGAACTCCACACCAACGGCCGTTGTCTACCATGCGCTCGCTAACATCCGGGTCACTCAAAAGCCTGAAATCCGAGACCTCTTTGAAGAAAGGACTCCTGTATCCCCGTTTCCAGACTGGCCGGAACCACCACCAGGGCTCTTTTTGCTCCTTGCTCACTCGAGTGAAAGGATTCGAGCATGGGCACAGAAACAGGCTGAGGCGTGTGGACCCCTCTCCCGCCTGACTTCAAATAGCTCTCATGCCATCGTCTTATCCGCTTTGACTCGCCGACTCCAGTCCTCTGATCACCAGTCCGTCTCTTCAGGACCATCGGCTTCCTCCTCAGCGATGCCAAGCGCCTCTATCGACCTTAGTCTCAGCCTTTCACCACCCCACTTATGGAGCGCATATCCGGCCATTCTCAGTCTTGCCTCTGCCCAAGATGGTCTTCCTGCTTTGAAAAGAATGGCAGGAGCAGATATTCCGCAATTTATTTTCAGTCATTTGAACGATAGCGGACAACGTAGGTTCCTTCCTGAGACTCCCGAACTCTTCGATTCTGATGAATCCGCTTCTTTCCTTCCTGAAATATGTGAATAGACTTCAAGCACGTTATTAAATGCTTTATAATATTGCTCAAGCGATTTGGGGAGAAGTTATGGGTGGACCAGCCACCTGAATTCCCTCAAGTCAAGGTCGACGCGTTGCGTGACAATCCGGCCTTTGAATCCCTGCTCACGCAAGACTCCAAGCCGCAGCGCTTCCTTGAGTGGTACGAGCCGTACCTACGCAGCGTGTGGACGACCCCCACTTTTGGGGATGCTCTCGACAAGATGATGGCCTTGTTCTGCTCGGACCTTCAGCATCAGCGGTTTGACCCAGTTTTGCGCTCTAAAGTCTCCCTCACTTTAGCTTCGGTAAGTTCTCCTGTGTTGAATACGGTCATTAACGCTGAATGTTGCATCCCATTGGTTTGCAGATCCTCGTTAACTTGTACACGACTGCGTTCGAACAACCGAATGGCCGCCAGCTTCACGCTCTGAGCTACCGGACGTCTTCCTACGCCAAGCTAATTTGCAGTATTGCATTCGATCGTTCCTACCGAGATCAACCATGGACGGACGCCCGTCAGGAACTCCGAAAGTTCCTCTCTCTGGCACTCGCTATCGACGGCAAAAAGGCCAGCAATTTGGTTTCCAAACTTAGCATCGTCGCGCGTGCAGGAGGGAGTGCAAAGCGCACCGATTTAGGATCCATCCCATTCCGCGTACACGAGCCAATCTGGAAGCAAATGTACGAAGTGTTTCCCAAGGACGACCCGAACGCCATGGCACTTCTCATCAAAGCCGTAGCCACTTCGGCTCATCTCGACTTCCTCAACCCCGAGGTTTACAAGAGTCGATCGACTTCATCGACCGCCAGGGACTTGCGTGATGCATATGCAGCCGAAGTCCGGACCCACCGTCAGGCGTTGGAAACCATGCGAAAAGGGTTCCAAGACGCCGTGACGACTTTTGCAAGTAACTCCAAATCAGTCCAAGCACTGTTGGAGCAAGAGGAGGTCGTCGAGAACCTCATGGCAATCATGTTCTCGCCATCGGAAGATCTCAGTAGTTCCGCTCAGGAGATTGCGATGCAAGCTTGGGATGTCGACGGTCGGGATGGCTCGCTTCGGGCTTACTTCGAGAAACATACTGCCGCGGCTTTCAAGGGAACGATGATGTTCCTTAAAACGGCCAAGGAAACCATCAAAGGCTCTCTAGAGGCTTGCGCAGTCTCAAGATCCACCGTCCTCTGCCTCACTGATATCAATGACGCCCTGTGTTCGAAACCTCAAGGGTTGTTGTTTCAAGGCGAGTTCGGGAAGGATGAAGCTATAGAACTCCCGTCAGCCATTATTGGCTTGTGGGACCTTATGTCCGACGTTATTGGAGAAATCTTCAAGTGCACTGTCAACTGGGCACCACACATGGATACGTCGGTCATGGTCCTCTGGATGCGAGACGCCCTCATCTTCGCGCGAGATATGGTTTCAAAATTCAACATATTCCACGATGCGGCTGCCGAGAGCCTCCAAACTTCCCTTGTGGGCGCTTCGCCAATCAAAGGTCGAGGACGAACCTCCCCTGGGAAGTCCATGGTGAAGAAGCTGGAAGAAGTAATTACAGAAGCCGTTCGGTGGCTGAAGCTGACAGACGAAGAACTTCTCCACCAAACCGTAGAGTTGGTAAAACTCATCCTCCGATGCTTCGAACGTTTAGGAGCCAAGCCGCCGCAGGCAGTCATTCGAAGGCTAGAAGGTTACTGCACGGACCGGGAGGAACGGGAGAATCAGAAGACCAAGAAGGACGAGCTCACTCGCGAGCAGGTGTCAGGCATCGCTGAGGCAATTGAACCATTTTTGGACGAAGACGACGTGAAGAAATCAGACGGCAGCTCTATCAGGAAGAGTGAACGATCTTCCGCGGCCGCCATCGAAATCAACGATAGCAGTGAAGATGAAGAGGTTCAACTTATCGGCGAAAGCAAGCCTCCGAGATCAGCTCCTGCCAAGAAAGCTGAATCAACTAAACCCAAAATCGACGTGTATTCACAGTTGATGGGCGCATCATCTAAACAAAAGAATAAGGAGAAAGTACATCTCGACCTTACCTCGCGTCCAGCTCAGTCTTCGTCCTCGACGTCTTCTCGTGCACTTCCTGGAGCGGCAGGAGTTGCCCGTGGACTGGTGAAGAGTAGCGCCAAGCCAAATAATCTGTCTCGAAGCAAGATGCAAGAAATTTGGAAAGCAGCCAGTGCGCAGGCTCGCGAGATTCAAGCCAAAGCCAACGAAGAAGCACAGCAGCAAAGCACTGCTCAAGTTCCAGTCCCAGGTCCGTCCAAAGGGCATCAGTCTGATGCTTCCACGAGATCAAGGGGCTCCGCTGCTGAGTCCAGCGAAGATGAGGCCAGTAGCGAAGACGAGGAGCGCGGATTGGGTGCCCTCGCCAAGCTCCAAAAGGCCAAAGGAAAAGTCCCAACGATCCAAAAAGCGGAACGGCGAGGGATCCAGCTTATGGACAATATGGTCAAAAACCCGGCCAAGGAACGACTCACAGCCCGCGAACAGGCGAAGCGCACGCAAATGCGGTTAAAACCAGACCTGACTCCATTGCATCAAATGATCCTCGCTTGGAATTACGACCATGGGGGAGAGGATCCACCAAACCTCGAGCAATTGCACCTCCGCCGCATCCCCGATCTATTTTCGTCGTACGATGAGTACCGGAACGTCTTCCATCCTCTCCTGAGCTTGGAATGTTGGAGTCAGATTGTCAAGGCGAAAGAAGAGCCCCAAGAATCCATGAACTGCAACATTGCCCAAAAAATGTTTATAGATAACTGGCTCGAGATGGAACTGGGCATACTTAGCCAACCCGAAAAGGGCTGGTATTTAGCGGAAACGGATATAGTCGTCTTGAGGCCAGTGAAGGACCCTAAAATCAGCTTGTTGGCCAAGGTCCAAAGCTTTCGGAGGATTCCCCAAGGCTTCGCAGCCTCAGTTCGATGTATTCCGTCGCCGAATCAAGGTGGCTTCGCGAACGGATCGGTGTGTACGTTGACTAAAGTGTTCAGGTGAGTGGTTCGATTCACGCAAGGCGGTATGGGACGCGACTCACTGTTGCATCTTAGCTTAAGCACAGTGAACCGCGAATACGGAGCCTTAATGAGTGCTCCCTATTACGATTTGTTTGACGAAATTGCTCGACCGAGCCCCGTTAGGCTCCCGCGTATTCCCCAGCAACAAGTTCAAAAAGCAATGCAAGCCTACAAGCTGAACGAGCCGCAGGCCACAGCAATCTTGGGCTCGTTAGACGTCGAAGGCTTTGCATTGATCCAGGGGTGCGTCAAATCTCATACCTCAAATATAGATAGCGATTGCTAATTACGGACACCCTTATAGACCTCCGGGTACGGGCAAAACGTCTACAATTTGTGGACTAGCCGGCGAATTCTTGTCTCGTCGGAGCGGCGCTCCAACACCTCTACAACCCGGAAAGGCACCGACTACCCCGATTTCAGCTAAACTTCTCATTTGTGCACCGAGTAATGCTGCTATCGACGAAGTAGCCAAGCGTCTCCGCGACGGAATCAGAGATTCTCAAGGAAGGCCCCTAGTTCCCAAGGTCGTTCGGATTGGCGCCGACGCCAGTATCAATGTTGGAGTTAAAGATATTGCCTTGGACGCCCTTGTGGAGGCGAAGATGAACCTCCAACCCGGTCAGCCAAAATCGGACCTAGAGGAAGAAATCAACCGCATCAACAGACAGCTGACGGAAATTACCACGAGGCTGAAGCAAATCTCCACCGAGCTCGCTACCACAATGAACGTAGAAGACAACCCGAGGCGCCAGGAACTTGATGGGGAGAAGAGGACTCTAGACTCCAAGCGTCGCAACCTCAACGCAATGCGTAACCAGGCTCGCGACAAACAAACTGACAGCAATCGAGCCCTTGATGCCGCGAAGAGAAAGTTCCGACAGGAGGTTCTGCGCGAGGCTGACATCCTCTGCAGCACTCTGTCGGGGTCTGGTCACGACACTCTAGAGGAGTTCGATTTCGAAACCGTCGTCATCGATGAGGCTGCCCAATCTGTGGAGCTTTCGTCTTTAATTCCGTTGAAATATAGATGCAAGCGATGCATTCTTGTTGGAGGTAGGCGCTTTACCTTGAATCGCTAAGAAAGCTTCTGATAGGAAGAATCACAGATCCCCAACAACTTGCACCGACAGTTCTTTCGACAAGAGCAAAGAACTTCCTATATGAACAAAGCCTTTTCGCTCGCATTCAGAAACATCGTCCGGATGCCGTTTATCTCCTAAGGTGCGTATATAGAGCCACTGGTGTAATAGTATTTACTGACTCGGCTCTTTAGCATTCAGTATCGGATGCACCCCAGTATCAGCGTTCTGCCTAGTAAAGTATTCTATGGCGGACGCTTGAAGGACGGTCCTTCGATGGATGAGAAGACTGCGCAACCTTGGCATAATGACAACCTCTTCCCTCCTTACCGTTTCTTCAACGTGCCGCAAGGACGCGAAGAATCAGCGGGAGGCGGTGGTCACACCCTTATCAATCGATCAGAAGTTGAAATTGCTGTTGCACTCTACGACCGTCTGGTCAAACAATTTTCCCGATCCGGGCAACTCGATGGGAGGGTGGGCATTATCGCCATGTACAGAGGCCAAATGCTCGAAATCAAGAGGCAACTTATCGCGCGTTTCGGGCGCCCGGTTCTTAGCAAGTTGGACGTTAACACGGTGGACGGTTTCCAGGGTCAAGAGAAGGACATAATTATTCTGTCATGTATTCGTGCTGGACCCGGTGTCACAAGCATCGGGTTCTTAGCCGATGTACGACGGATGAACGTTGGGTTAACCCGTTCACGTTCGTCGCTCTATATTCTTGGCCATGCCGCCACCCTTGAGAGAAGCGAAACTGTTTGGCGACAGATTGTCTTGGATGCAAGAGAAAGAGACTGTCTTTTCAACGAGGTATGAATCCACAAAGACACATCTATGCTTGCTTACTAAGACCCCTTTCAGACAACTGCGGCTACTTTTTCAGCACCTTTTTCGTCCTTGCCCCGACCCATAGTCTCATCCACTCCAAAACCCCCACCAAAGCCAAAGGTCTCTCAAGTCCGGGAAGCTGCCGAACTCTTAACGCCCCAGCAAATGCGTGTGGCTAGCAGAAGCAAACCTGCCTCTTCCCTAGCAGAAGTTGGCCCTGAATTGCACTCTGAGAGCTCAACCAGTGCAGCCAAGCGAAAACGCTCTCCGGAGCCCGAAACACCTCGGATGAGACCCGATCCACCTTTCGTCGCGGAACCAGACCCCGGACCCTTGGCTGCTCCAGGTCCATCTACCGACAGGATGGACGTCGATGCAGAAGCACCAACTGTTCCAGCGGCCGCTCCACCGCCTGGGCCCCCTCCGGCGAAACCCAGGCCCCTACCACCTCGGCCTCGTCCCAAGCAGGACCCTGCAAACGCTCTTTTCATCCCTAGAGCACCGAAAGTGAGTCTTCAATGTAGTACGCCTTGTCTAATATGATGATTGAATTGTTTCTTAAAGCGAGGACCCGCGGAAAACGCCGACCCAAATCGTTCTGACGCGAAACGACGAATAACCGCTGAACTACAGCGTCCACCCGCACGATAATCTTTCTCTTCTATTTATATCTCCAATGCATATCTTTATCGTAGCATGTCATTTTCCCCCTTGGTTCTCTTGTATGAAATACAGTCTGGAGTATAATAATGATAAGGCAGATTCGGGAAAGTATGACTTCTGTTGACGTTAGAGCTTGATATTAGGCAAGGGCCAACCATGTGGACCGAACCGAGGTGTAACAATCTTGAGGTCCGCACCAAGTTTCTTCATGGAGTCTGGTAGACCAAGAGGCTTGGAGTACGTACAAAGAGAAGGTCCCAGAGTTGGCAACCAGGCCGGGTTAATCACAGTGATTCCTGCAAAGTTTTCACAATTACTATCGCTCTCTTTTCGAGCTCGATACACCAACCTTTGACATAAACCCTGCTCGTTCGAACAACTTCCTGGAAAACGACCCACTCGGGAGGCGTGTCGTGGAAGATGACGGAAGAAGGATGAATGAAGACATCTTCGTCAATTTCCATTGACCTGTATGCAATGTTGCGGCATGACCTCATTTTATCTCCAGTAGCAAGGGCTTTGTCCGCGACATCCTTGCGAACGGCCACCCGATCAATGAAGCCAGATGTAATTAGCTGTCGCAAGGCCTTCAGCTAGATATACTTGTCAGTTTAGTGATTGAAACTATCGCCCAACTACGCTCACCTGAGTGTTGGTTGGAGGTGGCATTTTGGGAGAGAAATCGGCATCGACTCCGTCAAAATTTGCTTGGACGATGTGACTGAGTTGTGCTCGGAGTTTGTGGATTTCTTCCATCGCCTACCCGAGGTCTTTTGGTAAGCGATATTAGACTGGGATGGGAACAAGGACTCGCCTTCTGCCGGACGAAATGCTCATCGCAAAATTCTCTCCCCCCTCCTTCAAACTCGTATGCTCCAATTACAGAGAGAATCTTGAATACATCGCTCTTGCCCCCGCCGAGCTTTGAGTGAAGCTAAAGCGGGACGTTGCATATTCATGTTAGCAAGTTCACCTCTGCAGTCTGGGATCTGACTTACCATTTGCGATCTAAAGAAAGCTCGGCGCTTTGCTTTGCGCTCTTCTTTTGCTTGCTGTTCTGGGTCCTGAATAAGATCCGCTTCGGGCGCCATTTCTTCTCTGCGCCCGTGTTCTAGAGCCCCTTCACCCGTTTCATCGATGCCAATTGCCTCTTCCCGCAAGAAAGGGTCTCCAACTGACATTGCTGCAACCATGGCAATAACGTACGGTAAGCACCCTTGTTGTTTTCCTATTGCAAGAATTTTGGAAAAGCGAGGTGAAACCGGGAAGAGCGCCATCGCTCGGCCCAGATCGTTAATTTGAGCTCCAGTCCTCGCTAGTGGCTTTTGGAGGGGCAAAACCAATGATTTCGAAGATACCTGGGCCTTTTCCAGGGCACTAAGGTAAATGAGCACTTGTTCAGCCTTCTGCAGCGCCTGACGATCTGGTGGAGTTGGGAAAGGGAAGTTGACAACAGCATCGATATGCATAGCCTTCATTTGTAGCACGACGCCTTCGATAGGCATACGAAGTATTTCAGGTTCGTCGAACTTGTCAAAGTGATTCTCGTAGAAGGCAGAGGAATAGAGGCGGTAGCAGTGGCCTGGCCCAGTGCGGCCCGCTCGACCACTCCTTTGAGCTGCAGACGCCTTCGAGATCCAGCCAACACGGAAGGACTCGATCCCGGTCTGGGTATCGCAGTGTCTCTGTAGAAAGAGGGGTCAATAAGCGTTTCTCTTGACCAACGAAAAGATCATACTTGTTTGGCTCTTCCAGCATCGACGACGTAAGTGATCCCGGGAATGGTAATGGACGTTTCGGCGACATTTGTGGCCACCACGACAAGGCGAGATCCGAGGGGAGGCCGCTCGAACACCTTCATTTGCTTCTCCTTGGGGAGCAGTGAGTACAACGGAACGATGTGCATAGGAACTACAGACCCCAACTGATTAGAACATCTCGCAATCGAGAGTGGTAGACGGAGCTTACCATCTGATTCATCGGCAATAATTTCAACTTCTTCCTCACTGTCAGAGCCTTCACTGTCTGTATCAAGGGCCTCCGGATCTTTTTCGACTGGGCTATTATCCTTGACATCATCAAGGTTGGTGTCGTTCGCCGTTTCGATGCCAAGTTCTTCGACTTCGACGGCACCTGTTACAGAGGCGTTAATTAAAATCACACGCCTCTTTAGGAAATGCCGATACATCGTACCATCTCGTGCGGTTATTACTTCGCCGTTATCATTCCCTTCAATCCAATCCTTAAGCCGCCCTTCCAGACCTGTTTTTCCGAAAGCCTCTTTCCTCAACCTCTCTTTCCCCTCAATTACCGCCTTTCCGTACTTCTTCTCAAGCTTTCGACACACATCGTGAACCTCGTTTTGGCCCGTAAGAAAAATAAGTATGCCGCCAGCAGGAAGACGAGCATGGATCTTGGATGCCTTCTTGACGGCTTCGTTGACGTAGTCGTGGGTGGTGCGACGGTTGAAGTGAACGGAAACTGGATGCTGGCGCCCTTCAACGCTGATAATCGGTGGCGGTGTTGAGAAGAGTGTCGTGTTCTCGGTGAAGTCGGTGACTCGAAGGGTGGCAGACATGATAATAAGCCGGAGTGGCTGCCGATGGAGAGGAAGGCCATTGGTCTGGGTGGCGCTGTGGAAGAGACGGTACAACTCACCTTTACACCGTCCTTTCCTTCTCGCCACATCTCGTCTCGAAGCCTAATCACTCGGCTCAACACTCCGATCAGTATGTCCGTGTTCATGCTCCGCTCGTGCGCTTCGTCCACAATGATGACAGAGTACTTGGTAAGAAGGAAGTCTTGCGACAACTCCCGAAGCAAAACACCGTCGGTCATAAACTTGATGGAGGTTCGTTCCGAGACAGTGGCGTCATAACGAATTTGATAGGATACCCTATTAGCGGGTAAATTCAGCTCTTCTGCGACCCGAGCTGCCATAGACATTGCGGCCACCCGACGAGGCTGCGTAATGCCGATGGTCCCTGGGTTGTCTGTTACCAATGGAAATATTAAGAGCATTGTAAGAGTACACGGTATTCCATCGCCCACGCACCACTTCCAGGAGTGCCAAAACCAGCTTCGAATAGAAACTGCGGGACCTGCGTGGTCTTGCCGCTACCCGTCTCGCCACAAATTACAGTCACGGGATTCAACAGGACAGTCTCGACTATCACTTGCTCTTCGGAAATTATTGGTAATAGCATCCTACTTGCATCTATTTCTTTCGACCTCTCCACAAGGACACTTTTCCGAGCGGCCTTTTCTGGACTGGCGATTTCGGCTAGCACCTGCTTGGCGAACGGAGTGTCCGGGAGAACGAACTTTTGTCCAAGCGGTCCGATACTGTCGCCTTGACGAGAATGAGACGCTTCAAAGGCCTTTTCTCGAAGATGTTGGGGAAGGTGGGCGTAGTACTCTGTCGGTATATTGGATACGCTTTCCGCCGCCGTAGGGACGGGAGGGGGTCCTTTGGCGGCGTCCAGTTGCTTTTGAGCCCACTCCTTAAATCCCCCGTGGCGTTTCCGTTTTTGACCCGTTGACGGTGAGTTGTCTGAACGGTCCTCTTCTGTTGTAGCGCTATCTGCGGAGTCTCCTTCGCTTTCACCCGAGGAGTCCTCATCGTTAGTCGACGCCGCGGAGTCTTCGGTTTCTGAGCTAGCATCATCAGACTCATCCGAATCAGATTCAACCAATTCTTCATCATCCTCGTCCTCGGAAGGAGGCTGATCAGCCGGTTCAACTAGAGTCTTCCTCTGAACGTCCAGCAGGCGGTAAGCCTTGACGGAACTGTTTGCCTGTGTTGCGCGCTATCAGCTTACCTTTCTACCGAGCACTGGTTTCGGTCTCCGAGGGACAATCTTTGGTACCACTACAGTGCCATCCGGATTTCTTCGCAGGGCACTCCCAACCTGGGGCGCTGGGCCGATTAAAGCAGGAGTCGGGGTGGTTTCGGGAATAGGGTCCCTCATTTCGTCATCATCCGAGTCTGCAATTCCGCCCCATGAGGACCCATCCTCCTCCATTTCACTCGAGATATCACTGTTTGATGAGGAGTCGCTGCCACTCGAAAGGTCTTCATTGGGCATTGGTATCGGGCCTCCCCTTCGTCGTTTCTGGCGGCCACCCCGAGTGTCGATAGCCCGGCGAACTGCTTGGTCCTCGGCAATAGCGAGACGCTGGAGGTGGGTCATGGGCTTTGCAGAGCCGAGAGTTGAAGACGATTGAAGCTGGAGATGGTCGACTTCTTCCTGCGTCTTGCTAAACGAGAGCGATGCTTAGCATGAGGGCCAGGCTGTATAGATTTGACTGACGCTAAACGTTCAAATATCCGGGCACGTTCCTCTTTCTTTAGTTTCTTGGTCTACTCAAAAACGTCCGGCTCAGTAGACCTCATAGTTCGGGAATGCCAGAGGCACTGACGATATACGCCTCGAGCTTCTTCTTCCGGTTCCGGTTCCACTTTGAGTTCGAAGCCTCTATTATCTTGTCAGACGTGAAGGTATATCAAAATGCATATCCAACAGAAGCTACGTCGCCTCTCGTACCTCCTGCATCATCCTCTCCTTCTTCTCCTGCTCTTTCTGTGCCATCGTTTTGGGAATGTGGAGCGCATCCACCAATGTGGGCTCAACAACCGCAGCAGGAGCAGGAGATGCAGCATTTGTTCTATTTTCGTTGGGTTGCTTGGGTTCCCGTATCTTCGTCGGTGTACCAATGGTCTCCAGGGGCTCGGACCTAGTGCTCTCCGGTCTGAGAGAAGAGTCTTCGTTTTGTATTTTCTTGGACTCTCTTGAAACCTTGCGTTTCTTGTGAGGGTGAGCCCTCGCCTTTGCGTTGTAGCGAGGTCTTGAAGGAGGAGGCATGGTGTTTGTCGTCGGTTTAGGGATCCTCTGAAATTTGAGCTGTCCCGTCAGGGGAAAGTGTGAGAACTTGCGCCACATTTCTCAATCACACTGGAATCCTAAGTTAGAATGGCATGCAAGCTCAAAGAGGAGACATCCGTGCCGATACAAAGCACTTTCTTTCCGATCGTTAAACTTCGCCAGGTGTCGGCCCGATATCGCTGCTTTGTCCAAGACTTCGGCGCTCTTCAAGACGAAGATATTCGGATCTTGAGGAATAGTTCTTCCGAGAACTGGTGCTTTTATCGAGAGAATATAGAACATTCTCTTCGACTCAAAGGTAACCATGTCTCTGGCACATTTGGAGGATAGCGTGGGATACGCCTCTGGTTTTCCGCACAGAACGGCCCCCCTCCACTCGGCGCCAGGCAGACGGATGGTTAGCTCTCGTTGTAGGTGCATTACTGGAGAAGAGCATTTTGACGCGTCATGCTTTTTTTTGAACGACTCAATAAATATATATATTGATCTGCTGATAGGAATAGACACAAATCCGCCGTTCTAACGAGCCGTCTGTCATTGCGCCGCGCGCAGCCACGAATCATTCTCCGGACGTCACTGATTCCACAGTTCTACGTAGACCGTAGAGAATGACCCGTGAACAAGACTAGGCCTATGGGAGTGGCTGTCCCCTTTGTTGGGAACTACGGATGCGGAAGTAGACGTTGAAAAAGCCTGCATATAAGCTGAGTTTCCCAAGACACACTTGGCCCTTTATCCATAGAATATGTCTATATATCCCTCCTCTCATTATGGCACGCATGCAGGCTTCGTTCAAGCCTACGGTCCACGACTTGACCACCCGAGTCGTAAGCCACCCAGATACTGATCGGCTTGATGGCGTATTGAACTCTGACCTTCCTATTAGAGCACTCAGGATCGGTGGCAGGTTATCCTATGACAATCGTTGGCGATCCAAGGCACCGTCGTTCGTCCGGCAGGTGCATAAACACATGAAGTGCCTCTGACTAGTATCCCTGCGCTAGAAATCCCGGGCAACGTAACTATCCACACCAACACCTTAAACGTGACTATTCAAAGCCCCTCTACTCCCTACCTTCACAACACCATCGTCGATCATCAATCCAGGGCCCAGCAGTATCTGGCTGTGCCACCCGGATACTCAGTCACTTTAACCCCAAATTCCTCGCGCTCGACACAGATTACAATAGAGTCCCCAGCAACAGGCTCTCACCTATCTCCTGTGCATAGCGCGCAAATTGAGAACCTTCCCAAGAAGTCGGCATTTCGACGGTATGCAACTCTATCCCTAATCATTCGGTAGATCCCTCCAGCTGAACGAGGGAACTGCTGGGTGGCCTTCTAGCTTTCTGTCCAAACTGAAGCAATTTTTTTGGCCTGTGTGGTCTTGACGCAGGCCTCCGACATTGGTAGGCTCCGTTGCATGCATCCATGCGATCATGTACAAGGGAGGGATTTGATTGGCGCTCGTTATGTATGCTGTTCCAGCTAGAACGTCCATAAAGGTTTCCGTCTCGCATGCGATTTTAGTAGTGAAGGTTCTTCCCTTCCACGCCGATAGATCCTGATGTTTTTGTTTCGTATTGTTTTTCGGGGTTCATGTGGTCTTAGTCTTCTGTAATCGGTTTCCTTGAGGCTTTTTGGTTTATTTTGGTAATGATATCCTAAATGACATCGATGTAATATTTTCCCTTTCAGGGCATTGGGGCCTAGCGAACAAAGCACGAAGCATTTGAAGAGCTGCGGGTCTTGAATTGAGGGTTTATGGCCTAATTATGGACTCTTGCCTTTGTAATTACCTTTGATTCTAGAACCGGGTGGCGTAGTGAGCGAATGTGACGGAGAAGCAGAGTTGTGGAGCAAAAGTTTCCCAGATCGGTACGCTTATGCATTGGCCGCTATTTGGAGGAAACACCAAGCTCCCTTGGCATCCTGCTTGTGAGAGTCTATTTTCCGAGCTTTTGGTTATGATTGAGTTCCCTCATTTGCCTGTTGGTCAAAGGTGTTCCTTGTGCCGAGACGATCCGATGGGACCGTGCTCTCCGTCCACATGCTCCTATCTCCGTCATAGGCATTTCCTAGCAATCACTTGATGGGGTAAGTTACTTGTTGAACATCATCTGATACCGAGAAACGCAAACCTTTGGGGCAGATTGCCCGAGACCTCCCGGGCCCCCTCTTCTGTTGGCGAGGTTCCAGTGCATCGCGAACACCGGATCGTAATCTAGATGAATCCGTGTGTGCTTATTCCTCTCCCTTGTCTCTGTAACTTCATCTCCAAATATGGTCGTTGCACCGATTCGGGCCGAGTCTGAGGTTTGGGCGAGTCATAGGCCTCAGACTGGCGATCCGGGACCGCACCGGCCAGGACTAAGCTAGTTGAGTTTGTGCGAGTATAGACTGCCATTGTATCATAATTCGAGCTAACCATTACCGCCAGTATGCACGATAAGCTCTGAGTATCACGGATTTGCACGACTACGGCTTCTCGCAAGCGCCGAACACTTGTATTTTTACCCGAAGGCTCCACTGCGCTCGATCACGTTTCTGGCCCGTCCAATGCACGTGTGGCACATCCTCACTTGAAGTCGTCACAGTATTCAGTACTGGGAGCGAATGCTGTCGTCCCTAGTCTTTGAGCGATGCTTGCCACATTGTGGGCTCTGACGACGTGTGTGGCTGTAATAGATACGGCGACAAGTTACAAGTGTCTCGACACGTTCTCATTCTATCTTGTGGGGGGATCTCCAGTTGCTTATCCGAGCGAGGGCAGTGTCGTCCAGCAACAACCTGGATTTGGATTGTGGATGACGAGGGATGCTCTTTTCTGGCGCCAATTGTCTGGGCCAACTGTATTGTTACCCGATAAGGCCACCAAGCGCTAGAACTGTAGGATACGTCAAATATGAAATTGGTTCCACGGGTGCACCCATGCTTGTACATTCGTCCTCCGATTTCCCCAAGCGGGAACCTCTTTTGTTCCAGGAGTCTCACCCTCACGAGAGCGTCAATTTTGCCCGGACCTCTGTTTGGTGTCGCTTGATCACCATTCCTTTCTTGAATGTCGTTTGCCTGCACATGCACAGCAAGTTCGGGGTCCCGACACAATTAGCTCTGCGAGAACCTACTTGCTCCAAGAGTAAATACGCATTCGGCATCTCAGATAGTAGCAACAAAGACCTCAAACAGCTTGTGCAATTGCTTAAATACATATACTTTGCTCTCGTTGCTCATTGCCATCGTCCGTTCTAACCCATGGCTTCTTCGTTGCCCTATCCTCCCTCTATCGTTCGTTTTGACGCCCCCGCTGTTGGTGCCCAGTCGAATAATCATCCTGGTGAGTACAATCCTGCCGCTTTATTGGTCATCAATGGCTCGGGAGGTTAACCTGTCTTCCGCGAAGCAGGAGACCCAGCTGGGTCGAATGATTCTTCCTTCACCCGGAATTCCGATCAATCGTATCAGCACCAAGGTTAGCTATGCTGGCAGCTTCGAGGAGGCATTTGCCTCGCCAGACACTTATTTTTCCATAAAAATGTGAATCCAAAGCTTGCACCGTGAAGCCGTCGGGCCACAACTGTAATCGCCCCGTTGTCATCCTTTGCCAGCCTTCCCCCCAACACCCCTATATCAATCATCCCCACTGTTCAGCTACAGTGTTGTATATTCCGCTTCCTGCACCCGCGAGCGAGAAGCCCCTTGCAATCGTGCCAGCGGCGATGGAAGAGGGTACAAGATTCCGCGCGTGAGTGTCCTGTCCTGTCCCTTAGTCCTCCTAAAACTGACGAGAAGATTTACGTGGTAAATCCAGGTTATTGCGCAACATTGTTGTCCTCGTAACGGTGATCGCCCTCCGCGGCTGGTGCAGTGGGGCCTTCGCGTGACGTCATAAACGCCCTTCACGCGTCCCGCCTCTCCTTACTTCCGGTATTTTGAACCATATGATGCAACCGATCGTGAAGTAAATTTCATTGCAAAGATTGTCTGGTCCTCTGAAAGTGGGGCGACGTACTAGACCTCTTACATGGCGGGCGTAACCGTAATCCGCCCTGTGGCACCCCTTGGCAGGCGCTTTACTCAACACGAACGTACCAGGCGCCCTCACTCTTCACCTCCCACCGTGTATATTCCGCTTCCAGTACCCGCAAACGAGTATATGCAGCGTTCCGTCTCGCTTGTGTAGGGTCTGCAACAGACGAAATTCAGAGAGCGTACGAGGTTCCGCGCGTAAGTATTCTGCCCCATCGCTTCGTCCTGAAACGGAGAGGAACACGGAGTCTGGATACTAAGCTCTCGTGGCACGTTTTGTTTTAGTAGAGGTGATTGTCTGGTGAGAAGTGTTCCTATGACGTCAGCCATACCGTTCAGACATAAGACTACGATTCGCATCTAGTAACCACCATATTTCTTTTCGCCAGAGTCTCAGTGCCGGATTGACTGTTATTGGGTGGGGTGACACCTGAAAAGTTTCGATTCATCATTGTGGCCAATCTACTTGTCGCTCATGCTGCGCTTCATCGAGAGACTCTCCAGTGCCTTTTATTGAGACTGAAATTCTGGTCCAGAAAATAGGCAATTGCATCTTACGGACTCTGTTCCGGTGATTACAGCGAAGCAAAGATTTACGAAATGGGTGGAAAGCATCGTTTGCTCGCTTCCTCTAAGCTGAACTTGAAGACACAGGTCATTTTGAAGCTAATTAATGGGCTTGCTCTCCTAGGAAATATTAGGGCGAGCTTGAGCTTGGTAGTTGATTGGCAGGGAGAGGAGGAGCGAGCTCGGAGAAGGCTCGAAGTTAACACGATAGCTAATGTCACGTGATACTCAGTCCCAGAAGGATCAAAGCGCTAACGAGTCGACGTCGTCTCTTCTTCATTCGGGGTTAAACTGATGCGAGCGGATATCGGAATCATCGTCTAAGAATGGGCAAACTTTACGGCCGAAGATGGCAGCGGAAGCATCGTACAATGCGAGCCGTCGGCGACCGTCTGACTAGGTGATCGCACCTAAGACGGCCAGATGGTGGCTTGAAGACGAGAGAACAATGATAGCTGCTATGTGTCTCATAAAACTTCTAGTACTAGAAGGCTCCGCCATATCCCTTACCGCGCGGTACGTCCGTCAAAACAGAAAAATGTCATTGGCATATCTTCCCCAGCTTTCACCTTCCGAACAAAATCGTGACTTACCAAATTCATTTGACCTCTGAACTCTCTAGAGTCAATTAAGCAGTGCTCAACCCGCATAAGAGGTAAGTGTACCCACCGTTGTAGATAGAGTCTCTCGACAATCGGTCTCAGTAATGCTCGAAACAGGCCGAAAAGGCTTTAGTCATGGTTATGGGTCGGCCGACGACCGCTCGCGTCCTATGTCGGCCCGGAAACAGTATGACTGTCATCACAGAGGGGGATTCGAGAGCGTCCACACGCGGATGTAAGTCGTTTAGCTCCGGTAATTCGACTTCCCAAACTAGCCGATAGCTAACACGCAAGCTTCGGCTGCCTTAGTACAACTCAACGCAGCATTTCTAAAGCACTTCGTAATACAAATTTACTCTACAAAAAATCTATGACGTATGTACTGTGTATCGTCCCTTGGCAGCTTTGAAACACCTCGGTCCTCCACCCCTTGCGCTTACGCGATCAGTAAATCGCTCATGACAAATCCTAACCGTGTGCGCCGCGGACGTCATCATCCGAGACACGCGGGGACCCATCGGTTAGTCCAAAGTGAAACACACTCTAAACCTTCCTCGCAGATCGGCCCTCCACCCCGCGGTAATCGGTGACTCCCGATTTTACCTCCCCGATCCCCGGGGCCATAACGGACACATGGCCGCGCTGACTGTATGGAACACTACTAACCGACGGGCCGCTTGGCGACTAAAATGAAGCATGCATGAACGATTCGCGATACCCGTCCATCAGGTCAAACCAACATCTTCCGATGACAGCTTCCATGCGTTTGCATGGCCCTCCTGCGAAAAAGCCACGGGTGCAGACCATCCGACGGATTTCGAAATTCCGGGATTAGTCCCTCCCTCAAGGACATCCAGCCCGCACCTCCAATACCTGCGGCGCCAGTTGAACTCCCTCACCAACGTGTTCCGCAGTAAAAATTTGTCTTGAAGGCATTGTAGTTGCTCCTAGTGAGACGCGCGTTCCAGTAATTGTCTTTCGCTTGGCGCGAAGTACAGCTCCGCAGCATATGTTCCAACGCAGGTGGAGGCCTCGCAACTCCTCAGGCCACAATTGCGGTCGGGCTCCATGCACCGAATTCCCTCAAAGTCCACTAAAGCTCCACCAACCTCGAAGAATCCTCCAAAGTGTGGAAGAGACATCAGTATTCCGGAATAACCGAGGTCCTTCCGGGATGAATTTTAACCGAGCGCACGCGGCTCATTTACCATACTTGGGAGAGTACTATCTTTGAAGGACCAGCTTTCAATTTGGGTTCTTTCGCAGATTTCCTCGAGTACTGTCGGTTAGAATATTGCGGGGTAAGAGACACACATGGGACGCGAAGGCTTTACGGGAGAATCGTACGACCGAATTTGATTTCGTAGGGAACACAGTTGCTAGCTATGGTGCGTACGTACGGAACGGTGACAGGAGGGAACGAAAGAAGAGGTGTCGCGATAGGGAAAGGGGGATGGTGGAGACGATAGCGGTGGGTGGTGGATAGTACTAGTGATATATGGCGACGAAATAAGAGAGGAAATTGGAGGGGGACAGCGAATCATAAAGAAAAGAGAAATGAGACTAGACATCGTCCATCGAGGGACTTGGATGTACATTCGGGAATCGTACAGGAGGGGAAACAAAACACATCTTGGGTAGCAGGTACTAGTTCAATCAGGCAAGCAAAACGTAGCAGCATTATAGGAAAGCGAAAAAGAGTCCACAGGGATCCTGGGCGACGGCCCATCTTCAAATGCAACGAGGTAGTCCAGATTCAAATCCTCTATAGCGGTTTACGACGAGGAAGATGGAACGCCTCCGAGGCTCGCCTGAAGCTTCTCTTCCGCAATCCTCAACTTCTCCTTAAGTTGATCGATCTCCATGTCCTTCTGCTCTATGGCCTTCTTGAGCTCCTCGTTATCGGACTGGACTCGCTCGACGATCTCCTCCAAGTTCCTCACATGCTCGAGCTTCCTCTGCCGGCTCTTGCGAGCAGCCAAGGTGTTCCTCCGGCGAGCCTGCTCAACGTGCTCGAGCAAGGCTGCCTTCTCGGGATCCATCTCGCGACGTCGACGCATCTCCTCTGCGACGACGGGATCGTCCTCCGCTGCGAGTTCGTCCTGCATGTCCTCGGTTGACGGGAGGCCAGCCATCTGAGACGAACGCTTGCGGGAGGTCGGGACGAAAGTGCGAGCGACGGACGGAGGGATGTCCTTGCGGGAGGTAGCAGAGGGAGTGATGTAGTTGCGAGACTGGATGGGAGCGTCGAGGGGGATGAGGTCGCGAACTTGCACATTCTTCCTCACGCCGTTTGGCTGTGGAGCCTTGCTGTCGCGGCGAGGGACGACGCCTGTCGACGAACCGGGCGACGTAGGCAAGTTACGCGAGTCGAGGGACTGCGGCGATAGGGAGGAAGAGGCTGACGACGCGTTCTCCCAGCTGGCGTGGCGGCTGAGGCCAGTGGCGAGCTGAAGCCCAAGGTCTGTTGGCTTCACCGTCGAGGAGCCAGCCTGTGTGGAAGTGGTCTCTGGAGTCTTGCCGTTGGCAGCGAGCTGTTGCGCAGCTGTAGCGTGTGCCATCAATTCGAATAGAGACTGAGACGTAGCGGAGTCGAGGTCGTCGAAGAGGTTGAAAGACGGTTGTGCTGGAGAGGCGGATACGATGTCTGGTGAGCGACCGCTGCTGTTGAAGGATGCGAGGGGGTCGACTGCTGGTGTGCTAAGGTGATCCGAGAACGGACTCGAGTAAAGCGCTGGTGATGTCGAGAAGGACGAAAGAGGAGTTGGAAGGTTTTGAGTGGAGGGACTCATCCAAGCGCTTAAGAGGTTGTCGAAATCCGGGTCAACGGGGCCGACGCCACCCGGAGAGAGGGTACTGCCACCGATTGGCGTCCCTGCTGCCGCGTTGGAGGAGGAGGTGGCCTGAGCAGCTGACGCGGATCCTCCAAAGCCGACGAAGACTGCGGAGTCAGCCATGGTCATATCGGGCGAGACGTATGCTGCCGGAACAGAAAATGACCTGTCAGCAAGAACATTCGGGAATGTGCGGGAGGCTGTGCAAGGAGGCCGGTGGAGGTGGAGGGCAACGTGTGACTCATGACGAGTCGATTCGTTAAGCGAGACTCCCGCGCCACCGCAGCGCTCGCATTGAAAGCAATGACAGGGAGGTACATAAAGAGACTCGTATTCACCTTGCTGAATGAGGGATTCTAGCTCCGAAAAGTCGCCCATCACCGGAGTGGTGTTGGGACGGACGGGGGGAGCGGGCGGAGGGGGCATGGCCGCCGACGTGGTGGAGGCCTTGTAAGCCCCCCTCGAGGAAATCGAGTTCTTGCGTCCGAGCATCTTGGAATAATTGGCTCTGAGGGACGAAATAGACGGTTTTTGGGTTGTAGTAGGCGAAGAGGTAGGTCCTGAGGTACGGGGAGCCGGTGGTAAAAACGTTGGAAGGGGTCGAGTTTGAGGTGTCCGAAGACTGAGGGATGAAAAAGCTATCGACGGGGAAGCATTGATGCTAAGTTGCGGGCTGTCCTGGGTGGCAGCGGGGGTCGAGTTGACGGATGCATGATGGTTGTAAAGGTGGTGGGAAGACGGGTGAATTTTGTTCAAGACCGGCGATGACTGCGGTATTGAGTGCTGCGTGATGACGGGGGACTGATTTACAAAGCCATGTTGGCTAACTGTATGCTCAGAGTTGTTGTTTTGTTGGGATTGAATGGTTGGGAAGAGAAGGAGGGAATTAGATGGTGTTTGCTGCGGCAGCTTAGGCGACAGCAAGGGGGAAGCGGGTCTGTAAGGCGTGGGGGGAGTGTTCAGCATCGACTCGCTGCACTGCTCACACATCGCTGTGCTTCGTTCTGTAACTACTCGACTCACAAGGCTCAGAGCTGACGACGCTAGGGTGTCGCTGAGCGGCTGAATGTCACTACCGGACTGTTTTGGTGAATCACTGTCCGTCGGATGCGGATACAGTGAGGGAGAGAGGAGGGAAGAGAGGGGGTGGTCGTTTGCGAAATGTTGCAGTGTGACTCTCGTTAAATGGGGAAGGGACCCGTACCTCCTCAGCCCTTCCCATCGCCAGACCCTGAGAACAGAGAGTCACAGCAATCATTTGCCGGGCGTCTACTACGCACCCCTCGGCACCGCCGCGCGTTGTCACGAAAACAACAAAAGCAGCGACGCATTTACCAGCATAAAACGAGCACTCTAGACCCCCGGATCTTGCTATCTGGCCCTCTAACCACCCTCTATTACCCTCTACAACAAGTAAAAATCACTTTTTACTACGGAAATCGAGCCACGTCCGCTTCAACCTGTCGCGTTCCCATTGGCTGACCGGCCTCATCTCGAGATCTCAAGCGCCTGGGCCACGGCAAGACCCTAATTTCGTGCCCCCAAAGGCCGTGCACCTTCCCTTGTCCGTGATGACACACCGGAACCGTCGGCGTCGTCGACGTCTATAACACTGGTCTGAGGGTCAGCTTAAATCCCTCTCGCTCTCCATTCGCTGCTGCACTCGTTGCCTGCCCCCTCCTCCCCCCCAAAAAAAGAAAGCGTGGAATACGTGGAATGCTCTATTTTTCCATTTCCGGTCTCTCAGAACCTTGCCTGCCTCCTATGGGAACGCGTCCCAAGACTCTGGTAACTAACCATCTAAACTCTACAGGCCCACCCTCGCCGACGACGCTGCACGCCTGCCCACTCGTCGTTGGTTCATTTTGGGTGCTGACCAAGCCCATTATCTCGACGACTCCACCCCATCCATATGCTACAGAGCTTCTATCCGGCATGTGCATACCGTCCAAGTCCAGGAGTTCGGTGTGCGGATGCCACGCCAGCTGCACAGATTTGGGACACATGCCGGCAAGCTCTATTCAATGCGGTCCGCCCGCCGTCGCCTCACTACGTTTTATGGAATGCCCCGGTCATCGGTCCGCCGCTTCTCTGGGAAAATTACCACCGATGTTTGTTCAGCTTTTTCCCCTTGCCGACATCTATGGCGGCAGACGGTGGCAGTCCTGACTTTACTTGGCTTGTCTCTCGGGGCAACGGCGCACTTGTAGGCTCTTGCCCCACCGCGACGGCCAAAAGTCGATCTGCCCGTCGGAGGCGCTGCACATACCGTTCGGGGGTAGCTCTTGTTCCGACAAGCGAGAAGATAAACATCTTCCCGTACTTCAACCGACAAGACAAGATCAGGCATAGCTTCGGTCCAAGCACCAAATGTCTTCACATCAATCTCAGGAACGGTTAGATCCCAATCCAGATACTTTGCTTAGACGTCAATTCTTGACAAGCGAGCACCCCAGACTTCCCCGCTCTCCGAGACAATATGGCCGATCCTTGTGGGGCAAAGTAGCAGCCAATAGCGTCGTATCACCCATGGTCAGCTGCCAGTCCCAAATTCAGATCAAACGGGAATTCAGCGCTCAATGGTGAAAAACTCAGGTGTAATCGAGAGAACATTCTCCTCAAGTCCATGGCGGTCAACGCACCTGGCAACCAGAACCAGGCAGAAAGCACTCAGCGCCATAGCCACACACGTACCTGACGATCGAAAGTAGGCACCAGCTCGCACTCTTGCTGTGCCCCAATGCGAAAGCCATAGCAACCAGAAGAAAGGTTGGGGAGTGGGGATCCGAATGCGCTTCGGAGGAACGCGGTCTCTTACGAAGTCGGTACCTCCGAATGAGCAAAAAAGGCAAAAGGGTCCCAAACAAATTGAATAACACCGCTACAGTTAACGATACAAATACATAGGAGCGCCGTATTGATTGTGCAGACTTGTTTGATGACCAATATGACTTGTTGCACCTCCTGGGTTGTTTGTTGGGGTAAAGCCTGCGTCTGACGCTGCGAGAAGTTGACCACTGTAGCGATGGGGGAAAGGCGCATGTCGAGAGTTAATAAATAGAAATGAGAACCAGTAACAGCGTTAAAGAACCCACTTGAACTTGGCCTCGTCGGGGTCTTTGCCCGCAAAGAACGAATTCCGGGTCTTGTAATAAACGCCTTGGATGAGGTGGACCTCTGCGGCAGCTGGCGGGGCGACGATCCTCGCGACCTATAGCAGTAAGACATCCGTCAGCCAGGCAAACTAGATTCCGATCAAAGCCTGCTTCTAACCCCAAACTCTTCTGCCAGTTCTTGCAGACGGACTTTAATCGGCCTCGTGTTCTTCATGACATACTTGAGGTCGTATAACTTGGGGAACCAAATGGCCAAGAGATCCTTAAAGTCCGCCTCCAACGTGGGTAACGGAGCTCCAGTGAGGATCTTGAGCAGGTAGCCCATGTCGTTCTGACTATCGAAGTCCCATGTCAGCATTCCTTCCTCATTGTTCGAGGAGGATAGTGGGTTCGAACCATTCGAAAGCAACCCAAGTCAAATCATCGTAGAGCACCAGTCCCGAAGTGATGAGAAGTTCCGCAAAGTCGTTCGGATTGATGCCCATCTCCTGGTGGCGAGCGAAATCCGTGTTCGCATGCCGAAGAACGTCCACCGAATCGGGAGTGTACATGTCCTCTCTGCGACGCATTCGGATAATTATTCGTGAAACGTTTTTCGGCATCGTTTGCTTGTACATGAAACCAAACTTACTCTAGATCGAAGTGGAAGTTGAACTGCCAGATGCCCGGATCCGGCGCGGGATTTCCTTCGGCGTCCGCCAGCGTGATCCCGATTTGGATAACCCGTAGCAGTTCGGTGTTACATCGCATCGTCTGGTACTGCACGTCGTTGTTGGTCTTGAAGTTGCCTATCGGCCGCGCGACGGTGCCAGGATATTCAGCTTTCTTTCCTTCCAAGAGCGCACGCGTCAGCTGCATTTCCACCGCAGAAACGATCCGACACGAGTGCTCACAAAGAATACATATGGATACTGGTCTACAGCATCCCGTAGAGCTGCCATCTCCTGGTCGAGGTTGTTCGCCCATACTTCGCGCACTCGATTCATTGGGGCGGAGGACGTGAGGGTTGAGTTTCGGACTGACATGGTGACAACGTAACGTGTGACCGGAGATGTGACTCGGTAGATGTGTGGCCGTCTTTCCACGCTGCCCCACCGTAGGCTTCCTTAACCCCCAACCTTCTGACGTACAAGAGGCCGTTGACGGCTTTTGCTCTTCCCCCTCTACCACTTTAAAAACAGCGCTACCGGCGCGATGGCGACCTACTACCAAAGACAACGACTCCCTCCTCCTACAGAATCGTTTTTGAACGAGCTGGAGGCTGCTGATAACAATACCCCTGTCCGCAAGGCAGCTCCACAAAGCCAAGCCGAGAGAAAGCCACAAGAACAGTCCTTCCTCATCTTCCCCGAGCCAACAGCGCAACCTCCTTCGCCCATCATACTTAACGCAAGTACGATTACCGCTCTGCCACCATCTTCCAAGCCACCAGCGAGTCCCTTATCTCGCACGGATTCCAGCACGTCCATCCCCGCATCGTTGGTAGCTTCAGTCGCTCGACAATCCGAAGGTCGAGAGCCCACATCCGTTCGCAGTCGCAGTCGAGATGCCTATGGGAGCGACTGGGAGGAGCTGCGAGGACCACTCCCCAAGGCGACGGCAAGCCTTCGTCTACGGACACGGGGCCGTCCAGGACTGTCCGAGCGCCCTTCGTTCACGTCCACGGCAAGTAGGACGCCGCTGACACCGCTTTCGGAGAATGAGAGAGGCAGGCTGCAGCGAGATTTGGGGTGGGATTGGACGCTGGACAACGAAGAATCGCCTTCCCGAGACATGTTACTGAGTTGGCAACGCCTAACAGCAGAAACGGCATCTTCCAACGGAGAGGATCAGCTAGAATCCGATGGGTATTCTAATTACGAGGATGCCGCATCACAGCTTCACGACCTCATATCCTACACCAACGGTTCCATAGCAGATGAAGAGCAATCAGTAACCTCCGAGTTGCTCCGAAGAAGATCCCCAGTTAGGAGGCGAAGGAGCATCGGCTCGCCGGAGTTTAGAGGAGGAGTGAGGATAGAGAGGGATGCCGAGAACCGACCACGACGGTATTCATTCCGACTGTCGTCACCATCAAGTCGCCAACAACCCAAAATACCCCGTTCCATCGCTGCGCCCCCTCGGATTGCCTCGCGAACACTCCCATTTGGCACCTTCCTTCAGGCAATATTCTCGATAGACCGGGAAACAATAGAGCTTATCGACGACCCGGCATCCACCGCTGGACCAAACATCTTCGGTGTGCGCGATGCAGCGCTGCCGTCAGACCTACCAACACGGGATGAGCTCACATCGGAGCACGAAGCGCAACAGGCACTTCGATTACTCCGTTCTCCCGATAATCAGGAACTACGAACACTACAAACAGACGGTATCGTGGTGCCAACGGACAAAGCGCTCCTGCACGCTTTCCGTGCCGCGCAAATGTTGCCTACCAACCCATTCGCGCTTCCTTTCTATCTTATTAACATCGGCTGGGAATATGGATTGAAGAATATGATGGCTCTGCATCGGATTATTTTGGAAGAGGACACGGAAGCGTAGAAGTGTATGTTACCTCCCATCGTGTTTGGTTTGCGATGATTGTGGCGGTTCGACGCCGTAACGCGTTATGTAAAGAGCTTCCCCTAGAAGCATAGCTTTTATGTAGTGCATCACCTCCCATTAAATACGCATACCCCTATAGTTGTTGTACTAGTATTTACGCGTTGAAATTTATATTTGCTGGTGATCGCTGCGATCCAAAGCTGTAGGCCTCCTATTTTACACTCGCGACTAGACGGGCATTTTAAGAACTAGTTCCTGTAAGATGTCGTGCTCGCAGACCAAGGTCGGGTGGCTTCCGAATGACGTAAACACCTCGCATGATCCGTAGATCTTTCCAATTCAACCCGAAGAGGAAGGAGCCAACATACGGAGGTAATTGACTTCTCAGAACTATACGTTGACGGTCGGCCCGAATACGTTAACGCACGAGAAGCTCAATCATACGAGCATGATTTGAATTCGATTATGCATAGAGAAACGCGTTGATCGCCCGAAGAACCGAGATCAAGGATTGCAGCTTAAACACACCAATAACTAGCATAGCAGAAGATCTTACGATCCGTCCCGTCCGGAACCGGGGGTCGCCAGTCAAAGAGGATGCGATTGTTGTCCTATTTCACGGATTCATGACAAACTTAACGCCACTATTTCAAGTGTGAAGACACAATACATACCTTGTAGCAATCGAACCACCTCCAATCGGAGGTACGTAGAACCCCTCCAGCCCAGGCCGTGAGGTCACGGCTCCCAGCCTCAATATGCGTCTCCAATGTGACTCCCGAGTCAGGGAAATAAATGTTGTGCACCTGTCCCTCCCAGGTTAATCGTGCACCTACACAACGGTAAAAATCGTCAGGCCTTTTCCCATCGGGGTGGTGAGTGACGAGAAGGAATGTTATTACCTCCGCGGGACCAATCCCTATATTCACTTGAAAGTGAGTCGGGTTTTTGCTGGTTCTGCGAGTTGTCGATGTTCGAATACCACGCAATGTACGAAGCTTGGTACAGCTCGGAGACGGATTCCGGCCCAAAACGCGAGCAGGCGGCGAGAATGTTCACTTCGCCGTCTCGCTTAGCCAGAGTCCCATTAAGAGGAACGCCTCCGGGGATAGCGACCGCCCAAGTGACAGAGGGAAGAAGTGTAAGCGATAAAAGAGAAAGTATGGATAACTTCATAATTAGGAGTTGCAGGGGAAGGATAGCGGAGGGGCAAGTGCGAAACAAGAGCCAGTGCTAAGTAGGTGTTTGAAGTAGTCATGCTGGTGGTATTTGTATGACTGGAGAGGCATTTTGTTCTGGATTACCGTGACTTAGGCGATAACACACGGGGCTCCCTGCTTTGTTTTCTCGGAGGAATTGTGATAATGGTCACCAAAGATTGCTCACGCCTGCCAACCACTACTAAAACCGAGTAAGTAGACGGCTCAGAGATTCTACTTCTCTAGTTGATGCGGCATGCTGGTCAACACGGGTAAGTTGTCCCTCGCCTGGATTCTATGCCGTTAAAGCAAAGGAAGCACAGCCACCTTCGCCGAGTCCTTACAGATGAAGGCTGCATGCAATAACAAACTATCCTTTGAGTTCTCTGGATCCGTCGACTGCCGAGGTCTTGGCATCAAAGCACTCAGGTTCGGGCTCCCGGTCTTACGTGTTAAGGGATTCGTGCACGGACAGTGGATCCGACTTTGGGGAGATGGGCTTTGCTCAATCCTCGTCACTTGCGGGAAGCGATTTACTACCGAAGGCGGCATTAAGCCTTAGATTTCGGATAGGGGGACATCCCAAGACTACTCGAGTATCCCTCATTCACTTCCATAGCCAGTAGGACGCCATTGACACCGCTTTCGGAGAATGGGACGGGCATATGAGGAAAAGAACCGGGATGGGATCGAACGGTCAAGATGGAAGACTCGCCTTCTCGAGACATGTTGAGAGTCAGTGACACCAAACAGCAGACACGGCACCTTCCAACGGAGAGGACCAGCCAGGCTCGGATGGCTGTCAAGTAACCACAAAGATGCATTATCACCGTCTCGTTCACGAATGGATCTATAGCGAGCGTCTGCTCATAATCAGCGACTTCCGGGTTGCTCCGAATAAGATGGCCTGTCAAGAGACAGAAGAATAATGGTTGATCAGGATCTTGGAGAGGAGGAAGAATCGAAAAAGGCTCTGAGAGTTGACCATCACGGTATTCGTTCCAACCATCTTCGCCGCCAAGGTCGCCAGCAATTAAAAGTCCCACCGCGCCGGGCCACGTTTTGGACACTCCTATCGAGCACACTGCCTCATATGATATGCATGATAGACCAGGACGAATCAGCTCATCAATGGCCTGGAGCCCGTCATGCATCCGAACTGCTTTGGCATCCGCGATGTAATGCTTTCTGCTCAGCTCCTGGAAGGAGAGGAGCTTGTGTAGGACCATGGAGCTGATCTAGCACTTCTAATGCTTCATTCTCCCGAAAATGAGCCACAGCGAACGTTGCGGGCGAGTGGTATCGGTGGAAATCGAAGACCTCATTCCCGCAATTGGTGTAACTCTCACCAACCGATCCATTCGAAGTTACTTTATACTTTGCGGGCATTGGTTGGGAGTGTTGGCCGAGGAATAAGGTGCGTCTTTGTCGGATTATCTCGCAAGAGGACAAGGAAGCGGGGAACTGTATGGTACTTGAATCGGGATTATTGCTGCACTCAAAGAACCAATTACGATCCCCGGAGCGACCTGTGCTACTATCGTCGAGCCCGGCGACTTGGAGGGCCGAACTAATCGAATTTGGGTCACTCTGCTCCCTTACGAAAAGTCGAATACGAAAATATAATGGCAGGAAAGCAAATCTCGTGGGCGACGTAAAGCCAGTTACCGTGGCAATAGCTAAATGCATTACGGTATCTGACTGGTCTGATGAGCCAAGGGTAATGTGACGGCCTAAACACACCAATAAACAGCGTTACAGAAGATCTCACGTTTTGCCCCATCGGGAACTGGGGGTTTCCAGTCGAAGAGGATGCGAAAGTTGTCCTATTCAATTGCGGGTTAGTGCCAATCTTCCGAGTGTGAAAACTCAATGCATGCCTTGTAGCATTGGAACACCCTCCAATCGGAGGTGCGTTGAACCCATCCAGCCCAGGCCATAAAGTCCCGACTCGAAGCGTCGGCGTCGATATGCGTCTGCACTGTAACTCCTGAGTCAGGGAAATAGATGTCGTGCTGTCGTCCCTCCCAGGTTAGCCAAGTGCCTACAGAATCGGAAAACCATCAGCTAAGCGTTTTGGATATGCAGTCAATCATCAGAGGGATGCTATCACCTCCAGCAGACCAATCCCTATATTCACTTGAAAGCGAGTCGGGTTTCTGTTGGTTCAACGAATTATCGACGTTCGAGTACCACGCCATGTACGAAGCTGGGTACTGCTCGGACGTGGAAGGTACGAAACGAGAGCAGCCGGCGAGATAGTTCACTTCGCCGCCTCGCTTAGCCAGGGTCCCATTGAGGGGAACGCCTTCAGGGATAGCAGCCGCAGAAATAACGGAAGGAAGGAGTACGAGGCAGCTCGAGGCAAGGTAAAGAGTGGATAGCTTCATGGAGATGAGTTGCAACTGAAAGATGGTGGAGGGGCAAGCACGAGCAGTAAGCGGCACTAAACAGGTGGCCAAAGGAATTATGCCAGCATTTTTATACGGATGACAAGCCCTTGGATTTGAATTGGCTGAGAACTGGACCAAAGAGAGGTCTTTTTCTTGGCGGGACTATGGCAATCAGTATTGATGGTTACTCACACCTTCCATCACTGGCATAATTCTATGCCGTTCAAGTAGAGGAAGCACAGCTGCCACAAGACGCTCACGTGGGTGTGGGCTCGGTCAACCCGACGGTGCATTCTCGGGATCATTCATGGGTGTCTAACAAAAAGGAATGTAATGGCAAGATTTGGTATATTCTCAGAACTCAAAGATCGAGATATCTGCATGAGGGAAAACGTAAGAATGAGCACATATCATCTGATGCGAGGGTTGAGCATCACCAGAGGGAATATTCATTCCCCGGCAACCCGACCTTTCAAGGCAAATCCATGGTATTGATTAAAGCTTCAACCTCTTCCTGTCCGTACGAAAGAGTATCTACTGCTTCGATACATCGGGCTATTGCAATAGTTGCTTTGGGCTCGGCGGTCTTGATCCATATCCTGCCGTTTAAACCCAATACGATTTCCATTTGGAACTTGGCTCCCAGCGTTGGAAGGAGGAAGTAGGACTGGTCGAATAGTCTGAGAGAAGTAGGGCGCGGGAACTGTTAGTAGGGGCTATGCCGTACAAGTGAAAATTGACGACATCATACCGCCTGCAGAGACGTAGGCTACATTGAACCATGAACCCTTCTTTTAGCTCTCCAAATCCGTCGGCTTTCCGCGTATTTGCATCAAAGCATTCGAGTTCAGGTTCCATGTCTTTGTGCGCTAATGAGACGCGGGCGTAGACGATGGATCCAACCTTGAGGATAAATAACCTTGGTCAAATCTTCGTCCACCACAGAAGGCTATCAATTCCCCACCTTCAGGTTGGGCTTGTTGCGCTTAGATGCTCCCTCAAATGACAAGGAATCCAGGTACGCAGTATGCGCTCCTGCAATATCAACGCGGTACCCTTCGCCTGAACGGTTGGTGATGATGCCAACCACCGATTCTTGGGGTGCAGGGACATACTGCAAACAAGAAAGATTCACTGAATCGCTTATATTCCTCTCATTTATCGTGTCCTGACATACTCTAACAGCATTGCCTTCCACCCATAGCTCTTTCCTTTTCTTGTTGCTCCCTAATACGCCAGCTTTGGTGGCTATCACTGTATCAGGACTATCAGATCCATCACCGCTGGGGACATGGAGCAAGCCCGGGCCGAGCTTTAGTGGTTTTCCTGGGGTTTGCGGGATCGGAACTGGGTCTCCTGGCAAGACGAACGTTGACATGGGAAGACCGAAGTGATGGAAAAATCAGAGGGGCCGTGGACGGAGATACCAAGGGGGATCGTCGCTACCGTCACACTCACATGGACCGGCTCACGGCTCCAAGCTGCTCGATATCGCGAGAACTCTCAAGGGTTACCGAAATCGGACATCATGTCTGCTGACTCTCCCATGACATCAAGCTTGTTTGACTGCGCATATCCATTGGAGTCCTAGTACCAGCTGTACAATCCGCTACCTTCCGTTCCCGACGACCGGAAGTCCAGTCCACGCGACCTCGGCAGACCTCGGCAGTCCGAACGACCTATGGGCGACGCCAACCGCTTGAGGGGTTCGAACAGCCGCCAGGCTCGACGACGCGTTGTGGAGAGTTAGCTCTCCGTTCAGGGCGGAATGATGGACGCGGAGACCTGCCGATGTGTGCCTCGTACGTGTACCTCGTCCGAGGATCCTTACGACTGAATTCTTGAGCTTGTTAACCTCTTCAGGAGTTCCTACGCGTGGTCTCTTTGTCCCCGAGGTTGTGTCAGGGTCTCTCCGGTCGGACATAAGACCGGCGTGTTCGAAATAGCGTACAAAGCCCCTTGCTCTTACCTGTTCATCATTCTGCCCTCCTGCCCCAACCCTCTCCTCAGAACGCCACGTAGGATTCCCAAGCGGCTAGTCCTGTCTATCCATCCTATCCATCCGTCTTCGACGTTAGCATAAACGCAAAAGGCTATCCCATGTCCGCTCAGTCGCCATTGAAACAGTCGGACGCCAACGGCTCGCAGCAAAATGAGCAACTCGGAATCGAGCAGATGTTTGCCCAGATCATGTCCGTCGTCCAGAAGTCGGTAAGTGGATTATATTACCTGCCGAAGAGCCGAGCGTCGCTCCCAGGTTCGACGACGATCGCTCACCCATATATCTGGTTCAAGAGTACCGAGATTGCAGAGCTCCGTCAAGAGTCCAATGAGCTCCGTCAGGCCAACAAAGACATTCAACAACAACTAAAGAACGTCATGAACGGTTCTCTAGCAGTGAAATCCCCTCATAGAGTACGTAGCTCGTCGATCACCGGCTCGAGTGGTCGAAAAGACGCCAGCGTGTCGTTCATCTCAACTGACAAGCGCCCTCCCATCGTAGCAAAACTCGAGTCCCTCTGCACCCCCAAGCCCATCGTTGGCCTACACCGTTAGCCCATTCCTGGCTCCCAATCCGACGCCATCCTTCTACGTTCCTCCTCCCATCGATATCACTACTGGCAAGGCCATCAGCCACGAAGTCCCTGGCTTTTGGGCGGTCGTTCCTGCCGGCGGTGCTGGGACACGTCTATGGCCCCTCTCACGAAAGGGTTACCCCAAGTTCTTCTTGGATCTCACTCAGTCCGGGCGTTCCCTGATCCAAGGCACTTGGGACCGTCTCCTCCCACTTTCAACACCCAGTCGACTTATGGTCGTCACTGGCGTCGACCACTCTCAAGGCGTCAAGGACCAACTCCCCGACCTGCTTCCAGCTAATTTGTTGAGTGAGCCGAGTCCAAAAGAGTCTGCTGCCGCTATCGGATTGGCAGCCGCCGTACTCGCCAGGAGAGACCCGGAGGCCATCTTGGGTTCCTTCGCGGCAGACCACATGATCAGTGGTAACGAAGCTTTCCTCAGTGCAGTGACGGAAGCTGCCGTCACCGCTAAAAAGAACCTCCTTGTCACCATCGGCATCGCGCCTTCCCACCCAGCCACCGGATTCGGTTACATTCGATTGGGAGATAGACTTGGCATCGAGGGTGCTCCCAACGCGTGCCGCGTCTTGCAGTTCAAGGAGAAGCCCGATTCTCGAACTGCTTCTGCGTATCTGAGCTCCGGTAACTACCGCTGGAACGCAGGTATGTTCGTCGTCCGCGCCAAGTTCCTGATGGAGTTGTTCCACCAGAACTGCCCGGAGTTGGCCGAAGGTTTGGAGAAGATCGCCGAACTATGGGAGGACGAAAACGCAAGGACTCAAGCACTTGCCGACATCTGGCCAACTTTGCCCAAGATCGCCATCGACCACGCCGTCGCAGAACCTGCCGCTGCTGAGGGCAAGGTTGCTGTCATTCCAGCTACTTTCGGTACGTACCGCCAGGGAGGGCATGTTCAGGTTGAATCACTGACCCCTGATCCCTTTTAATGTGCAGGTTGGGATGACGTCGGAGACTTTAGCTCCCTTGCTGACATCTTGCCCACTGAAATCGGTCATGCTCGTGTCCTCGGTGACCAAGCAATGGGTATGCCTGGTTCCACTCTCAAGTGATCGGAAAACCAGCATCTAACCCTTTCCTCTCCGTCGCAGTCATTACCGACCAAGTCGCTGGTGGTATCATCGTCCCTGGTTCGGGTCGTCTAGTTGCCTGCTTAGGTGTGGATGACTTGGTCATCGTCGATACTCCCGATGCACTACTCGTCACCACTCGCGCTCGTGCTCAAGAAGTCAAGAAGATCGTGGGCAAGTGCAAGGATGGAGGGTGGAAGCAAGTCCTCTAAAAAAAGCCGAGATGGACACGAACAAACCGATGACGGCCTCGCCATCGCCGTTGGACTAGACATTTACTTCTTATCTCACTCGTGTTAAAGATGATCCCTTTCTGTCGGCCGGTTTACGTCCAACCTGACGTATATGTTTCACCCACGCTCCCTCTTTTGGTGACATCTCTTGGGCTTTCCTCTGCTTTAGTAATTCCCTATCTTACCTAACTCCGTGTCATTCACGATATTTATCACAGTCTTGAACCACAACCCCGGTATTACAATCGTTACGATCATTGGTACTATATTCGGCAATGGTTGTGTGGGGAAGAGCTGGTTGCCAAGCTGCATTTCCTACGGTGACTGGGAAGCCCAGCCTGACGTCTTCGTCTTCTTCGATGTTCGCTTCTTCCTCCACATCCTCGATGTCCTCATCAGCAACCTCATTGTCCCTAACTCCGGAGTCATCATTCTTGTTACTACCGATGTCAGTGAAGACATTTTCGCAGCCAGCGACGTCCGAGGAATGGCCTAGCTCAGCATCGCTGGCCTCTTCGAGCTCGCTTTGATGCTGCGGTCCTGAAGAGGCTTGCTCCTCCCTAGTCTCGGAATTGATTTCTGCAGCACGAGAATCGATGTCCAGGTAGCCGGCAACCTGCTTCGCCAGGCACTACAGGATCTTTGCCGTGACGTATTGACGGGTTCCCTGCAGCGGACTCCACGGGAACACCTCTCCCCGTGGCCTAATTGCTTCCTTCTTTAGCCCCAAAGTTTCAAAGACTGCGGAACAGCAAGCGCAGCAAGGTTCAGTCATGGCCATCCTGACGTTCGTCACCTGACAAGCGCATACGATCAGGCTATACTTACCTCACTTGTCTAATAAAGAAGACCACGTACCCCAGATTCGCATAGCATCAGTGCTAAAATGGACTCCCAATGCAGGTGTCCCGCGAATGCACCGGGCCATACCCGCGAGCGTCCATTAGCCCTTCGGTCGTCGCAGTCCCGAGTAGGCGATCTCCGGACGGTATCGAATGTCCTTTGCTTCGCGTAACGGCTTTCCTGAGAAGCGCTGTCTGCTGGTCACGGCTCAGATAGGTTTTCAGCAGGGGCTGTCATACGTCGAGCGCAGCTTCGAAGGTGGCCTGCTGTTTGCGGTCCATTGGAAGGTTCACTTCAAAGACATCAATCTGCAAACCTAACCCTAATAGCTGAAGAACTTCCCGCCCTACTGCTAGGTCTTCCACGGCTTTCCCCCATCGAGACAAAGGTTTTGGCCAGTGCCGGATTCGACTAACGAATCTCCCACGACTAGTGCGAACCTCGCCAGTGAGGCCGATCATGTCTGCTTCGTGCTGGGAGATAACAGGATCCATATAATCGCAAGAAGCAGTAGTCTGAGAGAGCGACATGGGTTTGTCGTCTTGCATCGAATGGTAAAGCTCGTCAGTCTTCGGCATCAGATTCTGGTGCTCGAACTATACAGCCGCCGCCGTTTCGGTCGCTGCCCGGAGAGACCTCAATAGAAAGCACTGACCATCTCTATTTCTAAACATATTTCAAGAGAGAACATAAACCGCCAAAAGGATGGGCTCTTGTGAGTCAGCTTCTAAATCCAGTCCATCGCTTTGGCTCTGCTTTCAAGATCGGACTTGATTGCCATCTTCTTAGTTGTACTTTTATAGTATTTCTCTTCAAGCATCAGCTCGTAGCTCATAATGCGATGAAACGCCTTTTCCAGGTCTTCCAACGAGTTCAAAAAGAGTTTGAAGACGGTCCAGCGCCGACTTTTGGTGAGGTTGAGATAGTACACGCCATCCCGCTTAGTGAAGATCTCTTCTTTGACAGAAGTTTTGTCTTCCATGAAGGGAAGTAGCCAACGCTCATCGGGGTCCTGTATTTTAAGTATCCATTCATGAGTTTGATGTTTAAAGAGTAGAGTCTGCATTCGATCCAAAGGATAGATATTCTTGTCATTGGACATGTCAGTTGGTCAAAACTTTGGCCTGATAATCCCTTTTCTTGGCCTCTTGAAGAAGAGATTGAAGAACGGTGGAGAGCCGTGCGATATATGTAGCTTCGACCTTGTATGGAGTTTGTCGAGACTGAAGAAATAGACGTAATGACGAAGACGGTAGACCTCTCAACTTCGTAGAGTTTTATCTCTGACATTTGTGCAGCGGTATTTTTTATATTTATGGGCGGCTATGACGAGGTTGCAGAGGTGGGCCGCGTAGATTCCGAGCGTCACGCTGGGGGCATCGTCCACTGGAATGGTTATTAGTAGGACGCATACATTTATCAATGCAAAGAAAAAGCACCCACCGTCGAAGACAAAAGGATAATATGTTTTTCTGCAGCTCTTTTAGAGCGAGCTCACTCCTGCGCGAATTTGGTGTGGGCTGGTCGCTGGTCTTCCGCTCAGTGCTTCCGTATGTTACGATAATTAGGATATTGTCAGACTTCACGTAACTTTGGGGAGAAGCATCAGCTACTGATGAGGTGGTGTCAGATGCATGAATTATAGTCAAGTGGTTGCACTTTGGGCTCCTTTGAATTGTAATTGCTGCAACATCGGTTCCTCGACGGAGAAAGAGACTTGCGAAACGGCTGAGAGAGTCTGTAAAACGGTCGCGCTCTTCGATTTCTTGAGAAACCTTTTGATGGGTTTGGGAAGGGAGGTGATGTAGTAGGCTGCTGATCGACCATATAAGCAGCTCTGTTTCATCGGGTGGCTCCGAGAGTCCATGAGCTTCCTTGATGTTCGGTTCTGTAGGAGCCATGCCTGAGTCGCTTTGAGGATTATGTTCGGTCATCCCTCGAACCAAGATCCGGGACTCGGGGCCTTGGCAATGAACGAGTTTGTGAAGAGCGCGAGGGGCAGAGGATGTGATCGTCCTCGGTTCACGTGATGTATGACGACATCTTTTCCTGTCAACCTTTACGCTTTGGTGGTTTTGGGTGTTGCTGGAGAGGAGACGCGCTAGGATGTTAATTGTCTTTTGTGTTTAGGCAAGCAACTGGAGAAGATGCAAACACCCAGTCCAGTGACTGTGCCAAAGTGACACTCGAGGCTCAAGACATGCCAACAATCGAGACTGTCTATATGTTGTTAAGCAGACATAACGAGATATTAAGAGATTACAATGTCCAGCACAGTACAGCAACTAAAGACCAGCAGAAATACGACCGTATTGAAGGTAGGAAAATTACAATTACGCGTGAAGTGGATCACGGAAGGGTATCAGGTGGCGGATGCTGGCCTTCAACGCCCCAAACGCCACCGGGAGATTTTCGTACAACCCCCAGGCAATCACAACTGGAGGGATGAAAGGCATTAGTACACTCCAAGGACATGTTGCAATGCATCAACTCACTAAGAAGTATCGGGAGCCAAAATAGGAAGAGCATGCGATCCTCTGGTATACCCCGTGACATTAGCGAACGGTGTCTCACGCAAACAGTATTCGAAACCGACTTACGTTTCAATCTCCTCATCTTCTGTGAATAGTGAGTGTAGGCTTGGACTTCCTTATCAGTCACATGGCCTCCATCCGCACCGAGACGCCTCGCCAATTTGGCTCGGACCATCGCCTTTGATGGGCCAGCTCCACCAGTTGAAGAGGGTTGAGCGATTGGATCTTCATAAGCGACTGGCTCAGCAACTTCATCTGCATTTGGGGTGTACATGGGGACGGGAGGCACTTCGGGTCTCTGTGCTGCCTTCTCCCATCGCCAACCAATAGCAGCATTGCCGTACCAGTTCCTCCAGTTGCTCAAGTCGTAGTACATCCTTGGCGCCTTTTCATTGGCCTGATTTCCTTGCCAGTTAAAAGAAGCGGGCCATGGAACTTGCATAGGGAAGGCCATTATTCCAGGCATTTGGACGTTAGGGAAATTAATTCCAGGCATTTGGACATTAGGGAAATTCCAATCAGGAATGATCGCTGGAGGTGGGGCGAGGTATCGATGGATCCAGGATGCTGGGCGGTCCGCCTTTTTGTTTGGACGAGGCTCAGGATCGTGCAAGACGGGGCCTCCCGCACGACGGTGCGCCTTGGTAGTGTGTTCGAGCTGCTGTTCACCGTTGTCCTCATCACTGGAAGAGTAAAGATCGGAATCCGCGCGGAGTTTAGGTTGCGGCTGCTCGCCGAAGGTAGCGTTGCTTCCTGTGCGAGAGGGCAAGGCACTCTGGATGCGGGAAGGTCCATGAGAGCGCGGGGTGGCCGAGTCGGATGCAGCCGGGGTCAGTTTGGAGGGGAGCGAGGAGTCCCTTCGGCCCATCCAAACAGTGTCTTCTTCGGCAGAAACCTCTTCATCTTCTCCGCTACCGCTGACCCCAGCGTCGCCTTCATAATCTTCGTCGACAGGCGACTCGCTTCGGCTCTCAAACCCATCCAACAAGGCCTCGACGTCTGGTTGATCATAGAGGTGCGCCAGTTGTCTCGCACTGCGGCCGCGCCCGTCTACGACTTGGAGATCGGCCCCGGCCTCCAGTAGGAGTCTTGCGCATGCTAGACGACCTGATGAAGCGGAGAAGTGCAACGCTGTAAAGCCGTTCTTGTCTCTGGCGTCCACGTCTGCACCCTTTTCAAGGAGCCACTTAATGAGACGGTGGAATCCAAGGATCGAGGCTAGGTGGAGTAGTGTTTGCCCTTCGGAATTGGAAAGCGTCAACGCTTCCTCGAGTGGAATTGACGTTGGGGCCTCCACTTCGATGTCCACGTCGGCAACCGAGAGTAGCGAAATGATAGAGGACTGGAAGTCTCGACTGGTTCCTTGGTTTGCCGCTTCTGCCACTAAATCCGCGGAGGAGGTACGCCTGGACGCTATAGGGGACCGGTGGGCCGTAAGACTGCTGGTGAGGACGTCAGCCAACTGGCTTCCTCCAGCCACACCACCGCCGAGTCCTCCGTTCATGTCCATTCCGGTGTTGTTCGAGACAATCCGCATGGCAATATCCTTTGCTTGTCCAATTCTTCCTGTCATCTTCAGTCCCACCACTTGGAGCGCGAGTTCCATCCTGGATGAGAACAAGTATTAGCTGCCTGCTGTCTACTGGTGGAAACGGCAAACTCACAAAGCGCGATCGGCTTCATCCGCGTACGTGAAGAACTGCAGACTGTTTCCAGGATTAAGACCGAACTGAGCGTCCACGCCGCCACCTGCTGAAAGGCCCATTGTGTTGACGCCCAGGGGAACGTCTTTGAACCACACTACGACAGGCCCCGGAGACGGACTGGCCGGCAGGAGGCACACGATCGTATTCTCGCTCCACATCGTCGTCTGAGACGAAACGATGTCGCCGAAAGTGCACTGCAAGTTGGACGTGAAATTCGAGCCCAGGATAGTGACCTCGATGCCACCACGCATCGGCCCTTGGTTTGGAATGAGGCGGTGAATGACTGGAGGGGGGACAGTTTGGAAGGCACCTGGATCAGTAGCGGAGGTTGGAACCTGTGTCAGCATGCTCATGCCTCTGCTTTGAGGTGCGCCTGGGCTCGACGACGCAGTCATGGGGGGATGGGGGAAAATGTTCGTGGCCAACAGGGATCCTGCGAGCATGCTGAGCGAAGGGTCGAGGAGCGTTGGAGAGCCTAACGGGTGCGCGCTATTTAAGGGAGAGGTCGGGGCGGTGACGGCTGTTGAGGGAGAAGAAGCGGGATAGCGCTGGTATGGGGAGAAAGGCGAGGTGAGGAGATCGATACTCGGCTGCTGTTGTTGGCCCGAGTGAAGCGTCATTCCTCCGAACCCGCCATCCCGAGTGCTTATCCCTTCACAGGCCGCTAGCAGTGCCTCCGCAGATGGTGCCTCTGGTTGCTCAAAGGCCTGCAGGTTTGATGAATCGGAAGGCGACGTAGCTACTGCAGCGGCAGCCATGGCATTGAAGTCGAAGTTCGTTGGAAGTTGGGTGTTAGATTGCATCAGGCCATGGGATCCCGGCGGTGGCTGCACCGTCGCATATGGTGTGCTTGGAGAAGGCTGAGTGAAGCTCCTCGATGCGAGCAAGGGTGACGATCTCCGCGAGGGTGTTCCAAGTCGAGATGACCTGCCACTGGCGTACCCATTCCTTGAACTGGACTTGAGGCCAGCGCCACTCGAAGGCTTGCGTCCTCCCGGAACCCCAGCTTTGTTCAACTTCCGCTTCGCCCTCCCGGATCCATCATCTTCCTCTCCTTCCTCCAGCAGTGGTATATCCATCATTGCATCCCCGTCCTGCTCGAACTCTCGCTTGGTCGCTTTCCTCTTCCTCTTCTGGGAGGGCTCTCCAGATTGTCCTCTCAGATCTGCTTCTTCCTCCTCAGCTGCCATGCTCTTCTGGGTCGACTTGTGATCGTCAGTAATCATTATTGGCGGTGTGTAGCCTTGACCGACGATTCGTCCGAGAGAATCGCGCAACGTTAGGAGAATCCTATCGTAAACGTCAGCGCTAATTCGAGGCACGTGCTTGGTTTTGCTCACCGGAAACCGATCTTCTCTCGATGATGCCTGCAGTAGCACGTAACTCGAACAGGAAGGCTGGCTCGTCCGGTGTTGAACTCCATCAAATCGGGGCAGTTGAAGAGGACAATCCGACTTCCATCGTCCTCCTCCTTTTCATCTGCTCTGATCTGGTCGACAACAATCTGCGGTACACGGCTAGCTTCATCGTCCGAAGAGTCCTCTGGCACAGGTCGGACTCGAGTCGCCTTCTTTCGCTCGTTCTTCTTCACTTCGCGTGCTATACAGCTGGAGCAGGCGTGCACCCGAGGGTGAGGTGCAGTTGCACAGTACACTTCGGTGGAGAGGTACAACGTCTCCGCTGAGGTCGACTCTGGAAGAGAGAGCCAGTCAGTGGTCGGAAACATAAGTCTCCCCTAGCCTTGCTTGTTCTGTCTCACCTTGCTTGACGTCCTTCTTCGCCCGCCGTTTCGTCGAAGAACCTTTGCTCAGCCTCAGCCACTTCCACGATCCTACAGGGCGGTACACTTGTGCAGATGATGCTCCAGGTTCCGAGACGAGCATTGATAGCTCAATATCGATCTTGATTTGGGTTTCCACCCGCGACTTGGCGCCACGTTCCGGGAGGTTAGGGACCAGAATATGCAAGCTGCAACGAGTTATGAGGTCAGTTCCAAGTCGAACTTCGTAATCGAATTGTCTCACTTTGAACATGAGTTCTTGGGCGGGAAGATAGGCTCTACGAGCGGCGGTTGTGCGAGAGACTGCGCCGCTTGGGAGGTGGTGGGCGCCGATACAGCTAGTGTGGTGTTCGGACCTTGCGTGTCGAATGTTGTAGGTAGCCTTGTCGCAGTTTGGTCAACCTCTCGAGACTGGAACGTATTCCCGGTTGTGGCCGAATAAGATGGCGAGGTGCCGTGCGCGCTCGGCAGTTCCGATGGTCCGTTGCCAGCTAATGACCCCTTATGGTTGTTTGGAGGACCGGTCGCATCGTGTTGGAGGGTATGTGGTAGGTACATGGCCTGAGGTGATATCACTGACATGGGGGTGGGGCTAAGTATTATAAGGAAGGCATCACGGGTCAGTAACGTTTTAAGTGCAGGGATATAATTACAATGTCGACTGAATGAGAAACTAAAGCTTCCACTCACTCATACGACTCCTTCCGGATGAAGCCCATCATATTAAGGCCTTCCTGGTCATCGCTTGACTTGATTATGTCGAGGAGTTCACTGGGATGCCTTTCTCCTCCGAGCAAGGAAGAGTATCCGAAATCCACGCCAGCGCTGGCACTCCATAATTGGGTGGGAGCTCCTGGATTGAGCTTCAAATGAGATGGAGGGCTGTAGAAACGGTCGCTGGCAGGTGGAGAGCGGCTCAGACCGTTGTCCGGTGACTGAAAGTCCGAGCTTGCTGGTGACGAGTGGGACGTCGGCGGTGAGTCGTTGGATGAAGGCGGTGATGGCGACCTGGTTCGGGTGATGGTGGATGCCATCCTTTGACGGGCCCTAGATGGGATAGCTTAGCGGATAAGGAGAGACGGGGTATGGTAAGAGAAAGAGAATGCGAGGAAAGGGAGCGAGCGTAGTTCTCTGGACCAGACCGCGTGCTTGGGGCAGAAAAGCTCTGACAAATAAACCACGTTCCCTTACGAACTTCTATCCCCAGCACTTTTGTCCAACTCCAGTGTCCAGTCACTTGCGCTATCGGAACATAGGCAAACGTTTATTGACCCCTTTGTGAGACGTCTGGCACCATCCTCGACAATTTCTGGTCTGGTTGGCAGCGAGCCGAGGCGTGCCGGGGGGCGGTCAGCTAAAGGAGGGACTCCCAAGTGTTGGGGAGGGACGGCCGCCACTCGCAGCTTGCGAAATCGAAGTGCACTTTGCCAAGTATGGAATCCCCTACCGTAGAAATGTGAATCCCCCTGCCGGCAAAGTAGTTTGCGCCCCATCCGGACGGCATGAGCCTAGCCCGTGCAATCCCAGACAGCGTCCTTGACAGTTCCCTCAATATCAGCTTTTCAATGATCGGAAGGTTCCGTAGACCCAGTCTAGTTCCTCCCGTACACGTTTAGGAGACGCGCAGCCCGTTAAGGGCTCGTCCGCTTATCTCGCCATCTATGACGACGTTAGCGAAGCACTCTCATAAGTAAATCGCAAACCCCGATTTCAGGCCTTACATCCACGCACTGATTTAGCGCGAGTTTAGCTTTGGCATTTCCACCGCATACCTTGGGTGCTATGCTATTTTCTGACCAGTCCGAGACGTAAGTGGCTTCCGGGAATGAGCGACACTTTCGTTGGGTGGAGCAGCGCGGATCACGCAAATGCTCGGCGCCGTAGCTACTCCAGGTAGTTTTAGCAGGAATTGAAGCCCAGTAATTAAAAGTAACCAGGAGCTCTCCAGAACGGAAGGCGATGCCCGAACCCGGTCAAATACCTCACGTTGTTATAACGCATAGCATTCCACAACAGGCCGATAGCTACGTTGGGCTTGTTGGTAGCCCTTGATTATGGACTAAACGATTGATGCTCAATCGACGAACCAGCTTTGGGAAGACTGGGATTGAATCAGTGGAGCGTTTGTAAGCGAACATCAGAATTTCCGCTTTTGGCCGGTCTTCGACCTTGAAATTTCTCGATACTTCCAAGCGCCGACAGGCCTGCTGTAACATCATCTCATAATCCGCATCACCATTCAGGAAAATAAGAATGGAGTTCGTGATGACGAGGCAGGAGGCGATGGCGGGGGAGTTGAAGGAGTTGATGCTTAAAGGTCTCCTTACAGAGGTATACAGGACTCCTCGACGTGCACCAGTGGAATAAACTAACCCGCCCTGTTTCCAGACTGAGGTGAAACATATTGTAGCTCGCAGAACGGCATTTGAGAGCGCTTTGATTAGGCTTGAACCTAAGAAGAGCGACTACCTGCGGTACATCGAGTACCTGATGGCTTTGGAGGCACTTCGTCGCAAACGGATGAAGAGGTTAGGTTAGTAATGATTACATGGATGTATAATCTCACGATATGTGAGCTCATTCTTGAGGACGGTGACAGATCTGACTGGGCAAGGTCCCTCGAAAGCCGACTACTGCCTTGTCGAGGCACAATTCAACGTCTTCGAGCGAGCCGTGCGGAGATTCAAAGACGATATAAGCCTTTGGGTGCAATTTATCGAACACGCACGCCGAGAAAAGGCTGTTGTTTTGACTGGAAAGTTGACAGCCAGGTGAGTAGCGCAGTTTTCTTTGCCGGTAAGGTTCCTGACTCGTGGTGCTCTCCCAACAGGGCTTTACAACTTCACCCAAGCTCCGTTCCATTATACATCCTTGCCGCAAGGCATCAAATGGAAGCTCAAACACCTGGTGGCGCTCGAACGATGTTTCAGCGGGGCCTTCGACTTAACCCTGAAAGTGCTGAATTATGGACCGAGTATCTCAAGATGGAGTTGGCGTATATTGAAACCCTTCGAAGGGAGCTCAAGCGTACCAGAGATCTCAGAAAACAGTTGATAAAAAAGGTGAAGAAGAAAGGCGAGGAGATTCCCGATGAGCTGAAAGAGGCGGTGAAAGAAGACGAAAGCATGAAGGAAATTATGGATGGCGCCATTGTCCGAGAGGTCATCCAAAGCGCCGTGGAAGGTAGGCACATGTATTCCAGGCTGCGAACTGCTTGCTGAGTTTGCCTGTGGTCTTTAGCCCACCCGAAAGTCGTGCTCTTTACAACATTGCGTCGCCTTTTATTCAACCACCCCACTCCTCTGCGGGATAGCCTTCTCAGCGAGCTCCACGCTTGGCTGGTGAAGCTTCTACCCCGTGATCCGCACGCTATCAAATTGTCAGCCGTATGGTGGATAGACGATAACTGGACCGAAGGGTCGGATATCGTTGACAAACTACATTCGGCGAACTCGAAGATGCTGGCCGCAGTCAAATCTGAGGATATCGATGCTCGTGAGATGGGGTCTTTGTACGCCCAATGGATATCACAGTCCGTCCGAAGGGTGAATAGCACGCCACTCGTAAGCCTGTTGTTTGAACGCCCTTGAAGTCGGGTTGGCTGACTAACCCCTCGTTTCGCAGAAAGAGTACTTCACTCGCTCTTTACACTCTTTGATCGCAAACCTGCCACGGACCCGGCTCTGCCCTACCCTCTTAGCAACGGATCTCCAACTCGCCGCCTTGCGCCAAGCTGAACCCGACGCGAAGGCCAAAACCTTGACCCGCGCCAGGAAATACGTCAACCTTTTACCAACTTCAGCAGAGATCTGGATACCTTACCTCTCACTCGCAAAGGACGCAGGAACAGCCGAGTGGAGGACTCTTTGGAATGAAGCACGGGACAAGGCACGAGGGAGCGTCGACGAGCTCTGTCGGATATGGTTATGGGGTGTCCCTCTGGTTGATGATGTCAAAGAAAAGGACGAAATATACGAGGTTTGTGATTCACTGGAGAGTGACCAGAGGAGACCTTTTAACCATGAGCCATAGGAGCTACTCAAAGCGAGCATGCAGCATCCTTCGAAAGACCTACATCCTCACCTTCTACTTCAATACATCGATCACATCTACGAGACAGCACCCACAAAGTCCCGCCAACAGCGCCTTCAACATCTTGTCTCCCACTACTTACCATCCGACGCCTGCTATAGGTTCTGCTTTAGCAAGGAAATGCATTCAGAGTCTTCGTCAAAAGCAATATTGACGCTTTTGTACGAGCGCTGGCGACAGATTGACGGGGAGGAGATCGAGGCAGCATTGCGTTACGGGGGTTGGCTGTTGCGGAATGGAGATGGAAAGGGCGCAAAGCAGGTGATCGACCGCACCCGGACGATTTTGGATGACGAAGGACGGGCGATCTTGGACGAAAATTGGGTCGCGATGCTAAACGCACCAGATGATGAAGATTTAGATGAGGTGGAGATGAAGGAAGAGGACGTCGTTCATGTGCCCCCAGAGCTTGAAGCTGAGGACGATGCCTCAGATGCGGCTTCCACATCTTCAGCGGGAGAGAGCGACGAAGTTAAGCCTCTAGATACGAGCGACTTCATATCACTGAACGTGGAGTGGTGATACCCGTGATGTAACTGTGTAACTCTGATATGAAAGACTGGGCGCTAGGCAAATCATCGCCGCGCGATCGGAGCTCCTATCTCGACGCAGAAACGCCGATTCTCTACTAACATCCGATTCTCCAACACCAGCCAGCCATGCCCGACGACGATATAGTAGAAGGAGTATACAACATCGTAAACAAAGCAAGTCGAACGTTAATTGATCTACCTGTGCGTCTATCGGAGTCGACTTCGGTTTGAGAGGACCCTCAGGTCTGTTTTGGGTAATTCAGGCAAAAGACAACCAATTCAACAGAGTCGTAGGATACGCATTTGGACTGCTTTATCCGCACCTATACGACCACCAGCATTGGCTGATAAGAAAAGATGGACAAAATCGAGCATACACAATCCAAAATATTGGCAATGGGAAAATGCTGGAGCTGGGGCAAAGCCTGATGAAGAACGGGGTGCAAGCAACATGTTCCGCCCGCAATTTCCAGGGCGAACAAGGCCTAGCAAACCAAGAATGGTTCTTACAGCCAGAGGATAACGGCTGGTATACGTAAGTTCTATATCACATCCTGCGTCGGTGTGCCCGAGCGTCAAATGCCTCACTGCACCTTTTCAGGATACTTAATTCAGGGAGTCGAACTGTCCTGGAAATCGTCGATGGGTGATTCGATCCGTTGGGGCATAGTATGGGACATGGACTAACTTCGATTGACTTCGAAAGCTCTAGCAAAAATCGTACAGCGGTTCAAGGTTGGGCTCGCGATCCAGAAAAGATCCAGCAACTCTGGCGGTTAGATAGACGAAGCAGGACATCCAACGAGATAGCCAACATTCTCGGAAATTCTCCACCCTTTAACGCGAGTGGCGTAACTCTTGAGAACATCTTAGCTGACGTCGGACGTGAATGGAGACCAATTGAGTGAGCTGGAAACGCCGAGAGCAAACAATGTCAATACTAAGCATTTTGTTCACAGATACGTCACCATTCTTGAAGGATTTCGGACCGAGATTCTCCTTGATTCAGGATGGATGAACCAGGGACTTGCACCACGAGGTCAACACGACTATCTTGACTTTGTCAAGGGGACTCAGAATGCCGTTCAGACCAAGGCTGGAGAACGTATTGGAGTTCCGGTGAGCGATGCTCCGCACACTTCAATCCCAGAGGCTTTGGTGGTAACCGATTTCCAGGGCGTGAAAGTTCTTTTTGGAATCGTGGAAGGAGAGACCAAAGGAGAAAAGAGAGCGTACAACTGGACGTTCACCCAGGACCTGTGTTCCGTCATCTTTTTGGACCCTCAGACGGGAAGAGAGTATACAACCCAGTGGACCGAGTTAGAAGGATTCTCACCAACCTCAGTTCATTGCTAACCAGTGAGGAGCGAGTACATTATTCCGGATGATTTCAAGCTACTCTAGTTAGTAATTCCTAACAAAAGTTCGGTGAATGTTGTATCCCTCCTCGTCATTGTGGAACGCTAATGCGCCTAGCGCTATTTTGCTTGTGGAGCCCTCTCAGCTAGATCTGGCTACGCAACCCAGCGTTTCTGCAGCTGTTGCTAAGGTCAGAACCCTTCCGAAGCTTACCGCACTGAAATTCTTTTGTGTCACTGCCATCTAGCCTGGCAACAGGCTATATCACGGATCTAATATTTTGTTCTGGAACAAGTTTCTTCATCTGGCTTAACTCCTACCCCGCTGCACTTTATGTAAAAACTATGGAACTGTCGACGTATTGAACAGGGATCTCGATGTCGTTAAGAAGGCTTGAGTCAGATATCTTCAGAAATAACGACCAGAACATCATCCTTGATTAGGTGTATCTGCTTGCTTGCTTTGCTTTGGACAGTATATTGAGAGTTACGCGCTAACGCCGAGCCCCGACCCAGCTGACTCCGCTCCCAGAAGCGCCGGTTCTCCTCTGGCACATCACCACCACCATTCAACCATGTCCGATATATTAGAAGGAGTATATTGCATTGTCAACAAAGCGAGCGGAACAATGATTGATCTTCCGGTATGCTTCTCTTCGACATCGCGCGTATGTGCTACCAGCTTATAGCGAATGAAGTGGGCGAATAACCCGAGCGGCAAAGTTGTAGGATGGGCGCTTGGACTAGATCATCCTGACCTCTACGATCACCAACATTGGTTCATCAGGCAAGACGGTCAAAATCGGTCCTTCAGTATTCAAAATATTGGTAGCGGGAAAGTGTTAGAATTAACGACAAGGTTGGTGATAAAGTCGACTGGTGGCCGTTTCTATTTACTGAAATCCGAATCGATCATGTTAAGCAACAATGGCGAGCAGCCGTCGTGTTCCATTCGTGACTTGAAGGCTGGTGCAGCGCGTACCAGGCAAGAATGGCTTCTGAAGGAGCAGAATGATGGTTGGTTCATGTAGGTTTTGTCAAAAGACCCCAAACTGGGTCGCCGAATGAAAGGCTTAGCGGATTCAAGATTCCAGAATTCCCAGACCCAAACCGTCCTTGAGATTGCCAACGGGTAATTCCATGAGCAAATTCATTGTACACCCTCTAATTCTATTTGGACCTTTGACCTTAGTTCCAGCGCCAATCGCACACCGGTCCAGGGTTCTGCCTATAATCCAGCCAAAGAAGAGCAGCTATGGCGTTTGGACCGGCGAAGTAGGAATTCCGTTGAAATATTCAACATCCTCTGCAACACCCCGCCATTCCTCCCTGACGGAACGGGGATACAGCGGACGCAGCCAGTCACAGGACCTTCTGGCAAACCAATCGAGTTAGTCCACCGCTAGAATCAAACTCGTGCATTTGTTGAATATCCATCATTCCAGATATATTACCCTCCTTGACGGCTTTCGCACCAAGATATTCTACGAAACAAAAGTGATGAATCAAGGACTTGCCCCGCGTGGTTCATATAGGCGCTTGGACTTCGTAGAGAAAACACAAGAAGCGATCCGTACCAAAGGTATCCAACGAGTCCCAGTTCAAGTATGTAACGAGGCATTACCCGTGGGTTGGTCACACTTAACGAGCTACTTCTTAGGGCATAGCTGTACTCATCGGTGTGGTAGAGGGCGAGACAATGGGAGAAACGCGGGCCTACAACTGGTACTTGACTCAAGACTTGTGCTCCGTTGCGTTTCTGGATGCCCGAACTGGAAGGGAGTACACTGCTCGTGGGCTTGACTTGGAAGGTTTCCGACCAACTTCAGTGTATTATTAAGATGTTATCGTGTGGCAGTGAATGGACTAACCGCTCTGTGGTACGAGCAGGCTTCTAAGTCTAAGAGCACCCTCTAAGAAGGCCAAGGCCAACTTATAGGGAAAATAATGTGACCCAATTGATCGATTCGCGAGTAAAATAATATTCTATACTCATTTCTTCGGCGAGGGAAGCTGCCAGCTGAAGCCTGAGCTTGGGGCATTCGTGGTAACCCCCTTCCAGCGAGTCCTCTGTATTGTATGCAGCGCGATGGCCCTCAACAGACCGTTCGCTAAACATATCAGATGACATTAGGGCTGGAGTTTAGTTACAGACTATAGTATTCTGTGCGTACGCATTAGTCGACAAAATATAAAACCACATACTTGAGTTCCTTGGAGAGGACGCAGAGAACTCGGCCCGATCTCTCATCGATCAGCCAAGGGTGAGCTGTTGCAGGATATGGGGAGATAAATCGTATTCCAGTTACTTGTATGCGGTTCGCTAAACCCCGATCTCCGCACTCCACACCAGCAAATGTGAAGAGACGCCGCATCCCAGGACGATAATCGAGGGTGTTAAGAATTGCATCCGTCTGTCGTAAGGTGCTAACGACCCAGTGCGACGTGCCTAACCCAATTTTAGAACTCCCGTTTATCTGACCAAACGATTTTGAAGCGACTTCTGGCTCTAGATCGCTCCCAAGTGGGATGCGGAAGCTGAAGAGAGTGTCTCCGTTGTGAGTCCAAAATGTTGCCCAACCTCCCGCTGAAGCAAGCAGAATCCGGGAGACTGCGTGGTGGTGGTAATAGATGGGTGGGTCGTGCTCAAACACCCACAGAGGTGACGATTGAGGTACATCCTCGCGGACGATGGACGACTCCTCCCACTGAAGTTCGGGAGGAGCGTATATTTCAACCCAGGAGTCGGATATGCTGACTATGCGGCCGTCCGAGAGCAACCTGACGCCTGCGCTGGGCTGAGTGAAGGGTCAGTGATGGATCGGGATAGATACGAGCTTGCTCACCGTGTCTGTCCGTCTTGGAACAAGAATGAAGTGAGTGACATTATCGCCGTCTAGACCTATCCAACTGTGGACGGTAAAGACTGGGTGACCGAAGGATGCTCGCGAAACCCTTAGAAGGGAATTCCCGGTGAGAGAAATCATTGCGGGAAACGGAGCAGGCTGGAAGACTGGAAATGAGCGGTCAAGTTTGGCGACCAAGTGATCACTTTCGTCTAATGCGACTCTCCAGATGATTATTTTGCGAGGGTCCTTATAATCGCCAAGAGGGAGATATTCTAGCAATGACGGTAATGTTAGTGGAACTCGTAATTTATGTCTAAATATATTCTTACCGCTTGTACTAGCTTCAACAGCTAAATCGAAGCTTGGTCCCGTGAAGTGATTATCGCTGGAGATATCCATGGCCCAAATGTCCTGGTCTTGATCCTCCTGCCTGATGAGCATTGCTCCTTGTATGGCCGAGGCGTTGAAGTCATACGACATTATCCCCCGGGTGCCCGCTCTAACCGAAGCCAGGAACCATCGTCCGCCTGGAATAAAGGCAGACACGAATCCACCAGGAAGACAAAAGCTTGCACTCCCTCGAGCTCCGAGCGAGCCTCGATTCCAATTGCGTTCAAATTTGACCAGCCGAGTCACTGCCCTCTCCAGCTCATCCGCAGAGAGGAGCGGACGACACTCTGCCAAAGGTGTCCTCCAGTCCTCTGCGCCTTCAGTGATCCACCGGTGAACGCCCAACCAAAGTGCCATGGTTTTGGAGAGATGATAGCAGCTGCGGCACGTCTAAAAGTCACAGTAGTTGAGCTAAGCGTAAATCATTTTCAAAAAGACCCTCACCTGACGTAGAGCAACGATCGAGAAGAAATCCATGCATGCGAACACTCCAAGCAGAACGTCATCGGGAAGATTGGAAAGGGACTGGGCCCTCGTGAGTAAATGAGCTGAGTGCAAAGGAAGTATTAGATACCAATGCAGCGGTAGAAGCGACAACGCTTGTCATCTATAGAGTTCAAACGTCGCTTTAGAAGGTCAAACTAGTGGATGGTTGTACTACGCCAAGCAATTGTTTGTCTACCGGTCTAAGTTAGGCAGGATTTGTTCGGGCTGCGCTTGGACAAGACTTGACCCTCGAGCTAAATCCCCTGTGGTTTATGAGATATTGTGCCTTCGGCCCGAGGGACTCGAGTTTGTGCGTCAGCCTTGCGTGAACGAAGTTAGATGGTGTTTCCTGTTTCGTGCATCTCCGTCAACAGCAATCCTTACGTTTCTGTACGAGCACTGGCGCCAGATTGAAGGCGAGTAGATTGAGCCCGGCGGCCATGCTTGCGGAGACTGGTTGTTGCAAAAGGAGCACAAGGCAGGTGATTGACTGCACGCAAGCCATCGGACCAAAATCGGGTCTGGCTGTTAGAATGCACCAGACGATAGAGGTTTAAGGGAAGCGGAAGAACTGTCGTTCACGTGTCCCCACGATTCAGATGCGACAGGAACGACGGGCCCGAGAGCTCTCTAGATGCGGGTGATTTTATTTCATTAAAATGTTGTTTGAAGTACTAAATAATATATGAGATAAAAGGCGGGGAGTCACGTTAACTTCGAGTTTAAGCTCCGATTAATATCTCGCAGGCTTAATTAAGAGCGCCGATTTTCCGCCACCACCCAGCCATGCCCGGTGACAGCATCACAGAGGGAGTGTATTACATCGTTAATAAAGCAAGCGGAACAATGATTGATACGCCGGTATGATTCACTTCGTCACTGCGCCCAAATACCGCTAGCCTGATTATAGCGATTGAAGTGGATGAATAACCCGAACGGCAAGGTCGTCGGATGGTCGTTTGGACTGGCCAACACGGCTCTATACGATCACCAGCATTGGCTCATCAATCAAGAAGGTCAAGGTAATACCTTCACAATCAAAAATATTGGTACCGGGCAGGTCTTACAGCTCATGCCGTAAGTGGCAACGTCGACTAGTGGCATCTACTCCCTTTCTTCTTTACTGAAACTGAAATATTCTTAGATATATAAGAAACGGCGGACATGCAACTTGTTCCGCCCGCGAGCTGAATCAGGACGCTCTGCGCGCGTGCCAAGAATGGTTCTTGCAGGAGCGCATTGACGGCTGGTACACGTGAGTTCCATCAAAACACCTCTCCGTATGGATCAAGTATCGAAATGGTCTTAGTATTCAGAACTCCAAGATTGGAACGGTTCTAGAGATTGCCAATGGGTAAATCGATCAGGAAGGAACGGTTTTGTCGGTACTCATGCGTAGGACTCTTACCACAGTTCTAGCGCCAATCGCGCAATAGTTCAGGGATGGGATTATGACCCAGCCAAACCGGAACAACTGTGGCGTTTGGAGCGACGAAGCAGGACTCCTCGCGAAATATTCAATCTCCTCTGCAACACGCCACCCTTCCATCCTGACGGAACAGGCATAAGCCCCGTCCAGCTAGCTGCAGGACCTTCGGGCAAGCCAATCGAGTCGGTTCGGCGCTGGAACCAAACTTGCGCATTTGTCTGATACTCATCCTTTCAGGTACATCACCCTGCTTGACGGCTTTCGCACCAAGATATTCCTCGAGGCTGGTGTACTCAATCAAGAACTTGCGCCTCGTGGTTCATTCGGACCCCTGGACTTCGTAGAGAAAATCCATGAAGAGATGCGTACCAAAGGAGGCCAACCTATCCGAATTCCGGTATGTAAGAGAATGTGACCCGTGGACTGGTTACCCTCAACTAGCTACTAGGGCATAGCCGTGCTCATGGGTGTTGTGGAGGGCGAGACGATGGGAGAAAAACGCGCCTACAACTGGTACTTGACTCAAGACTTGTGCTCAGTCGAGTTTCTGGATGCCCGGAGTGGAAGGGAGTATACCGCTCGGGGGCTTGACTTGGAAGGATTCCGGCCAACCTCGGTATATTATTGAAATACTGTCGCGTTGTATTGAATGGAGCAACAGCTTAGTCGATTATTTGGCTCCATTGCGAGAGGACTCGAATTCTTTCCGCGAGACTTTCTTCATGCTCTCGGAGCTCGATCGCTATGTGAGTTGAAGCCCGAGCTTCATCACTAGTGGGGACCCCACCATCGGGAGCAAGAAGACACCCCGTTTGACCTATATTAAGTAACCAAAGTGACCATACACACTCTCATCTCGGCCCGAAAACGTCGTCTCGATCTACCAGGAGGGAATTATATCCTTTAGCTTCTTCCACCTATATGGTCTCTAGCAGGCAGACAGCACAGGCTACCGACAACCTTAACTCAAGCAGAGACGTTCAAATTGTTGAGCATTCTGCGAGAACACCGCGCTACAGCAGTCGGTAGACTGATGTATCATGTCTTCCACAGAACAGTCCTCTCGATGTGGAAGAGGAAGGTAGTTGCTGACCGAGACAAACCGCGAGAATACTCTAACGTCCGCGTTGGCCTGGCAGTCTACAACGAAATCTCCACGTCCCTTCGCTGCGTAACAACGTCATTCAGCTAAAATGGTGAATGTTGTTGCTTGATGCTAATAATGTGGTTTGTTCAAGGCTAAGAGAGGTTTCCTTTGATCGCGAACGCGGCTTATAGGCAGCGACTTTAACCGCACCTCAGTCAACTCCAGTCGAGACTGCTCATGAAGACATGATTGTGAGTTTACCAATATCTCACACATTGGCTTATTTGCTGAAGTTTCGTCTTTTATTAGCATGATGCCCAACTAGACTACTACGGTAAACGACTAGCAACGTGTTCCTCGGATAGGACCATCAAGATTTTCGACGTTATTGACGGAGAGAAGAAAGGTGCTGGTGTCACTTTGAAAGGGTAAGCTATCAGTGTATACTATTGTCTCTCTTCTGGTCTAGGCTGACACGAGGACCCCGTACCAAAGGCACAGTGGACCGGTGTGGCAAGTGGCATGGGGTCATCCGAAGTACGGAAACATCCTGGCTTCGTGTTCATACGATGGCAAAGTTTTTATCTGGAAAGAACAAGCTCCTCCGTCTGGAGCTTCATCGGGGAGCTGGACCAAGATTAAGGAATATGCTGCTCATAGCGCATCTGGTAGGTGCCGGTCTCCGAAGGATGGGTACGGTAACTCATCGAAATTGCCGTTGGAATGCAGTGAACTCGGTTTCTTGGGCGCCGCATGAACTTGGAGCTATTGTTGCTTGCGGATCCTCTGATGGGAAGATATCTGTGCTGACTTTCGAAAGTAAGCCTAAATCCACCATCTAATCGTCTCATCAACTGATTCACCTCAACTTTTAGATGACGGAAAATGGAACGTCGAACAATTCGATGGCCATGTCGGAGGCTGCACCGCGGTATCTTGGGCACCGGCGACGCTCCCCGGTTCACTAATCAACCCGTCAACCGCCGCAACGCCAAACCCAGCTTCTGCCCCAACCGCCGCTCAACAGCAGCCAACCTCTCCACCGAGCGTCAAGCGCTTTGTCTCCGCAGGATGTGACAACAAAGTCAAGATCTGGGTTCATAAGCCCTCTGCACCTTCGGGCTCCTCCGCTTGGCAACTCGAAGAGACCCTCGAAGGACATTCCGACTGGGTCCGGGATGTCGCTTGGGCTCCAAATATTGGGCTCCCGCGCTCATACATTGCCACCGCGTCTCAGGACAAGACTGTCTGCGTATGGACCAAGGACTCACCTGGCGCGCCCTGGGCAAAGACTATACTGGAAGGAGGAAGTGGGGAAGGCAACAAGTTCTTCCCTGATGTTGTCTGGAGGGCAAGCTGGAGTCTCGCTGGCAATATCTTGGCTGTGAGCTGTGGAGATGGGAAAGTCACCCTGTGGAAAGAGAACTTGAAAGGAGGATGGGAGTTAGTTAGCGAGATGACCAGCTAAATCGCTTGGAACCCCTAGACAAAAGTAACATCGTTATTGTACATTACCATATCCATTCGTCGGTTTAATGACGAGATTAAACGGAAACGGTCTTGATACGGCATGTAACGTGAGGGTCTGCCCCCGATTATCACAATTCTGTCCAAGCCGGCAACTACTACCCCCCGCGAATCTGCCTTTATTTATCTATCACAAGCGATATATCACCACCGTGCATATTCGTGTTCACATACATGCCATGAATAAAGCCGGAAGACTCGCCGGTAGTAACCTGAGTGAAGGACAAGGGTCTGAGAGACGACAGCCACAAGGAGCGACATCCACCATCTAAGAATGTGGGCGGTCTCCAACTGGGACAGATGTCGGTGCTAGTAAAGCATGGCCACGGAATATAGGTGGAAACAAGGTGCTTTCATCGCCCGATTCAGATTTCATGTCGAACGCGGGTTGAGCGAACAAGAGCGAAGAAAGGACCGATCCGTTAATAAGATGTAATATTAACCCGTCTACGTATTCAACCAAAGGAAAGGATAGCAAAGGGGAGATAATGTAGGCGATTACTTGAGCTTGGCGAACATCTCTTGCGATTGTGTCAATGTGGCAATCTCAGTCTCGAGAGTACGGAGCTGTCAAGGGAAATCAGTTTAGTCCAGGTGTATTTTCCTGTTTGGAAGCAAACGAAGACACACCTTCTCCGCATTGGCTGCGCGCACGTTCTCTGGAATGACCTCTTCATAGTTTGACTGACCCATAGTCTTCTGGAGCTTGTCGATGCCCAAGTTGACAACATCGAGCTTCTTCGCAATCTTGTTGATCTCTTCGTCCAGATCAACGAGACCCTATGTCGCACTATCAGCTTTAGGACATCGAAAAGACCAAGGCAAGGATAGCCGACCTTAACGAGGACGTGGACGCTGCAGTCGGCGTTGACGACGGCGGAGCCACAACCCAGAGGTATTGCGCTGGCATCTGTCACGACATCGGCAGATTTGCACCCCTTGGTAAGGGAGACAATGGTGGGCACCTGAGATGAGAGGAGAGGTCCGAGGGTGGGGTTTGTGGCAAGAATATGAACTGTAATCCTTGGTTTAGAGTTCGGTCCATCTACTGCTCGCCTAGTGAGCACTCACCCTGGAGATTCGATTGCAAATTGTATTGTGCAGCAATGGAACGAGTAGTTCGGATAAGGGAGAAGACAAGATCGAAGTTCTTTTCCGCGTCGGGGAAGTCAATCGTCGAATCCTGTTGCAATAGCGTGAGTCAACGCCGAAGTCAGCAGGTCCACATGGCGACGAACCTCAACAGGATAATCCGCCAACATAATTGAGGGGCATTTGTCCTCTGGCCTCCGAGGTAGCCGTTGCCAAAGCTCTTCTGTCACGAACGGCATGAATGGATGGAGGAGCCTCAGGCCGCCGTCGAGACAGGTGTACAGAGTGTTCTGAGCGGAGCGACGCATAGCTTCAGATGCTCCCTCGTCGGTCATGGGCTTCATGGCCTCCTATAAAGTGTCAATGAATGTTAGATCGAATGCTTTACCAACAAGGCGGGAATGACGGACAATGTAAACGTCGCAGAGTTCATACAGCCAGAAGTTGTAAACCGCACTTGTCGCAGCCATGAAGTTTCGATCGACGAGCTGCTTGTTGGTCTCGATAGCAGCAACGTTGAGCTTGTGCAAGATCCATTTCTCAACGAGAGTTTCGGATCCGGTTGGCTATAGAACTTTTTAGCGTTTGCGGGTTGAAGGCCTCTTGGAATCATCACCAACCTTGGCAGAGGCCGCAGGAGTAAAGTCGTCACCCAATTTGAGCATGGCGAATTTCGTCGCGTTCCAAATCTTGTTACAGAATTTGCGGTATCCTTCAACGCGGAGGATTTCGAGGTTGATGTCACGGCCTATGATGATGGAGTGCCCAAGTTAACGCAGCTTCAGAGTGATTCATATCACTACATTACCTCCGACGGTGTATGCGCAAAGGGCGAACCTGAGCGCATCGCTTCCGCACTGTGGAATACCCTTGGGGAAGTCCTTCTTCTGACCCTGCTTCGCCTTCAAGACTTCCTTGTCATCCAAATTGCCCTCGAGAAGTTTGGCATGAAGTGATTCGAGAGAAGTTCCTTCTATAACGTCGATGGGGTCGATGACATTGCCAAGGGACTTGCTCATCTTGCGGCCGTGTGCGTCTCGGACGAGAGCGTGGCAGAGGACCTCGCCGAACGGTACTTTGTCCGTGAGCTTGATGCCGAGCATTACCATGCGAGCGACCCAGAAGAACAAGATATCCCATCCAGTTTCAAGAATTGAAGCAGGATAGAAGGTACTGAAGTCTTGAGTCTGGGGGAGACAAACGAATCAGCATATCACCCAAGTGAAGAAGATGGTGAACGTACCTTGTCAGGCCAACCAACGGTGGAGAAGGGCCACAATCCAGACGAGAACCAAGTATCGAGGACGTCTTCATCTTGGTGCAAAGTAAAGTTCTTCCCCTGGACGACGTCCAGCTTCTTTGCCTTCTCGAGAGCCTCTTCATAGTTTCGGCCGGATACCCAATTAGCTCCATCGGCATTCTGGCGTAAAGGTCAGTGTTGATGTAGACAGCCAGTAGCATGACGATGGGTGCTTACGTCCTGCTCTACTCCTTCCACATCGACGAAGTACACAGGGCATCTGTGACCCCACCACAGCTGCCGAGAAATGCACCAGTCCTGGATACCTTCAAGCCAGCGGTACCATTGGGCTTCGGACTGCTTAGGGGTGATAACCAATTCTCCGGCTTTGGTCCTCTGATTGACATGATCGTAAGCTGGTAATTGCTAAGAGGAGTAGCGATTGGAGGGTGCTCACAGCAATAGCAGCATCGGCCATATCCTGACACTTGACCCACCATTGAGGCTTCATGATCGGTTCGATAATGTCTCCGGATTTGCTAGACGTCCGTTAATTTCGGTTATCGTTAACCTCGGCAAGGGCGCGTTAAAAACTCACCTGCAAATAGGAATGCTCATGGGGTTGTCCTTTGCTTCGATGTAGAGTCCCAACTCCTTCAAAGCATCTACCACAGCTCCGCGAGCATGGAAGCGTTTCATGCCCTGGTAGGTATGAGTTAGTTACCCCAAGCGAGACTGTCCAAAGAGGGTGATATGGACCTTGAACTTCTCGCCAGCATTCGCGTTCAACGTCCCATCATCATTCAAGATGTTGATAAACTCCAAGTTATTCCTTGTACCGCAGGCATAATCGTTGGGGTCATGGGCCGGTGTAATTTTGACCGCACCAGTGCCGAAGCTCATGTCAACCACGATAGGATCGCAGACAATGGGCATTTTGCGATCCGGGATGAAAGGGTGTCTGACGAATTTGCCGTGCAAGTGGGTGTACCGTGGGTCGTCTGGGTGAATGGCAACCGCCGTATCACCAAGCATGGTTTCGGGACGGGTCGTGGCGACGATAATTTTCTCATCTAAAGGAGTAATCGTCTTCAGCATCGAAAGGATACAAAGGAAGATAAAGGACCCACCAGATCCTTCGATGGGATACGCGAAGCTCGTAATTACACCGAACTCGAATTTCTCTTTCGGGTCGTACCCGGGCACCGATATTAATGTTCGACCAGAGAGTTCTTTTTGATCTACCTGCAACGCCAACATAGATTTAGCTGCCGCTCCTGTGCAAGGTAAAAGGGAGGACTTACTTCGAGATTGGAGAGAGTCGTATTCAGCTTCACACACCAGTTCACCAAACGGTTGGCTCGATAGATTGTGCCGTCTTCATGCAACTTGCAGAACGTTTCAACGACAGCTTTTGAAAGGGCCTAAACAGTCGAAACTTGATCAGTGATCTCCCAAGCTATTAGCAGATATGCAGAAATTCGACGAACGTCGTTCATTGTAAAGGCTACACGACTCCAATCGTAACTCCCTCCGAGCCGTTGAAGTTGGTTCGTAATGCGCTGTTGGTAGCTTGTGAAATGCATCAGTTAGGTGGCAAAGTGAAAGATGCGGCACCTCATACTCACTCCTCTTTCCATTCCCAGACCTTCTCGAGGAAGGCTTCTCGCCCAAGATCGTGCCGAGACTTTCCCTCTAGTTTGTATAACCGTTTCTCTACAACGGACTGAGTGGAAATACCGGCGTGGTCGAAGCCGGGAAGGAAAAGAGTTGTTTTGCCCAACATACGATTCCTGTTTTCAAGCGCTTCCTTTCAGTATTCGATTCTTACTAATGTAGGGTCAATCTATGGTTCGCACCATCTTACAAGCGTGTCTTGAATTGCTACCGTCAACGCGTGTCCAATATGCAAGCTTCCTGTAACATTGGGAGGCGGGCACGGCAGAACGAACAGTCCCGCTGGTTTGACTTTTCCGTCTTCCGTGAAAGTGGGTTCGAAGTATCCTTGCTGGCGCCACCAATCGTACCACGCTGACTCGACAGCAATCGGGTCGTACCCAGCGGCCATGGGTTCCGTCATGTCTTTTGATTGGAAGTAAATGCAAGCATTGAAGAGCCGAGCAATTTGAGATCAGGGGAGGGGAAGGACGCGCGTTCAGCAGAGGTTCAACAATTGCAAGCGGAATACGGCCCACCTTTCTTTTCACCCTGGGGAGTTTTATTGACGTATGGCGTTGCCTCGGTCTTCTGCTCCGTGTCGGCCTTTTTCTTCTTTCCAGAAGAGCCTGCTGCAGCGGGTGGAGGCGCCTGAGCTGCTGCCGCTTTGGCGGCCTGTTTCGCAGCGAATTTGGCAGCCTTCTCGGCATTCTTGTCTGCCTTTTTAGCTACCAACCATTCATATGGTCAGTCACGATAAATTTATATGCATGGAGTGATATGCACCTGCTGTTTTTGTGAGCGTTGCGTCTGCTGACTTGGGGATTTGGGGTGCCGAATCTGCCATGGTGCGGTGTTGTTGGAGGTGAAGGAGAGGACGGGGACGGGCTATATGATATAGTGACGGGCGATGCGCGCGAGTCAAGGGGATCAGCCATGATCTCATCAAATCGCCGTGATTCTTATCTGCCCCTCGATCGACAAGGAGTCACTTGGGAGAGCCTAATGGTGCAGAATTTTCGGAATGAGCGGAGTTGTCGCTCGTATATCCGTCACTACCTCCGCCATGGTTTCCTACCGCAGACATTTCTGCGACAACACAAACGATTGAAACGCAACATACGAACCCTACAACACAACTTCTACATGTATTGAGCTCTACTGGATGTCTCCAACTAGATCCGTGTCTTTCTCGGAGTCAAGTCAATCGTCGACCCCTTGGCGTTTTGGGAGTCAGAGTGGGCGCCTGCTAGAACCGCCCTCAACCCCAATCCGCCTCACGGGGCACTCAAACATTTGCCCGATGATGGTTTCAGCCCCAATAATGGTAGATTTCGGCAACTGCTCAGAGCGGACACATTTATCCCCCTATGCATGATCGTCGAACGATAATACTCTCATTGAAGGCACACATATCGAGATTTCAGCCTCCTGGGTTTTCAAAACGGAGAAATCCAGCTGGTTGCGTGGTATCATCAAGCTACTGTTTGCTTCCGTTGATTGAGAGGGCAACTTCTCTTGATCGACTGGTGATGCTATAGTAACGTACAGATCTTAGCACAGGCGACGTTACGTTCTATAACGTTGTACGCTCGGTTAACCGAGCGTGCAGTGTTGCATAGGCATTTCCACTGAGGAATATATTCGTAAGAAAGCCGAAACTTCGGGGTTTCTTGCCTATTTTCAATTCCACTCAGGTGCGGAGGAAGAATTCCGTTGCGTCGATGTGTTACCAGCTGGAAGAGGAACGGTCCGTTGTCGCCGCACGGTGAGAACGTTGATGGTTGCAGAATAGACTCCCTGGACAAGATCCACTTGCATCTCTCCACCATCGCCTCGGCCCTTGCAATAATCTGCTAACATCTGCGCTGCTAAGGATCAAGATGCCAGCTGCAGACCAGCGTCGCTCATCAAGCAACAGATCTCAAAGACGACCGCACAGCCGAACGTCATCACATACCTCCGTCAGACAGGCTACAGTCGGTGGCCTGACCACTATCGACCGAAGCACATCCCGCGAAAACGTCAGACGAGAACCAAGCGACCGGCAGGAAGGGGGTCCAAGCAATGTCAGGAGGAAAGGTGCAGAAGCATCTCAGGTCCGTTATCCGGGATCTGGATTTTTTTCCCCGAACAGGCAGGTTGATACGGAATGTCGATCCTCGATCCTCTTTTAGCCACCGCGCCCAGCTTTAACTACTGCTCGAACTTCATCTAAAGAGGCCGTACCGACTTTGAAAAAGCCCACGGCCGCTGGTCGTCACGTCGCAATTGTGTCGCCAGCTGTTACCGCAACAAAGGACGACGAGGACGATTCCGATGCCTGGGTATCAAGTGAAAGTGGTGCTGCTACGCCAAGTCATGAACCAGCATCTCCGAGAAGGGGGATTGTAGTTCAAGCGGGGGAGACACTTTCGCCAACCGAATCAAGAACACCACCTGCGACCAGGCAGCCGCTCCCCCCAGCGGAACCGTTTATTCGGACACCTTCACCGACAGATACCGCTCGACTACATGCACCTCAAACTATGGATCGCGTCTCAGCCCGAAGCTCGCCGGGTCCGGACAGGGCAGCCGAAAGTGCCGTACCACGCGCTAGTTCTCAACATGGGCACCATCATCATGGGCACCACCACCACCCAGCCCTTCATCTACAGCGCCCTCATCCCCTCATCCGAGCCACGAGCCACAGCTCGGCACTAGCATCTCCTTCCTATCTGACTGCCACTCCGTCCGTCTCCACGCCTATCTCAGAGTCGCCTCCACAGGGCTCTCCACCCGGAAGTACCATCATGGGAAATGCTTTAAATGAACGACGCTCATCGATATCTTCTTCACGTTCCGTGTCTACACTCCCGCTCCCAAATACCGCGACCGTCAGCACGTTTGCCGCTGCTGGGAAAGGAGGGATGAGTCCCGTGGAGTACGGCCGTCCTCGGGAGCGAACAATGTCCGCCATGTCGCACTCATCCGCAGCGTTGTCGTCTCTAGCTGCCATTCCGCGAATTTACAATGCCCGCCAGTCTACGGGTCCGGCCAATCCGCCAATTGTGTCACGCTTTGCTCCTTCTGAAGCAGAAGAGGACCGGCATCCTTTGTTGCGGCAACCTTATCTCATGGACCACATAAGCATATTGCAGTACTATGACCCATTGCATGCTTCTGCAAAACGGGTGGCAAAAGCGAAAGGGCGAGTAGAACGGACTTGATGCAGCTCGCGATTTCTTCTGCTGTGTTGTACTTCTGTCTTTCGTAGTTGTATTATATCCTTCAGAAATAGTAATGGTGGTTACGATTAGGTTCTTGAGCTTGATAGAGGTAGAGGGCTGCTGAAATGCGGGCTCTTTTTTCTCACAAAGGAAATGACTTCGGGCGCCGTGATATGGTAAGATCGATTTGAGGCCCTTAATTTGTCCCCTGTGATCTATCACAGAAGGGAGAGATGAGATGGAATTTTTTTTTAGTTCTCAGCAAGGTAGAACTGGGGCCTGGTGTACCGAGAAATATTCTTTAAGAAGTTTCGGTCCGCCCCGGCCTCGAGGTCATTAATTGATCGAGAGAACCACGCCTCGCCCCGCGCCCTTTTTGGCAGCATTGCCATCCACCAAACCACATTCACAGTGCTTTCCCTCCACGACTACCAACACCCTCTTCGACCACATTCACCATGAGCAGCCCCAGCACGATAATACCCGTGACGGATAGCAACGTCGTATTTATTTGCCCACCAAATTCTCTTCTAGGAGGTCAGTGCGGAGACATTGTTTCCCCCGGAACTCAGACTAAACAATGCTTCCCCGTTGTTCTATCTCTAGTGTGGACGTTAGGCAACGATGGAGCGTACAGGATGGACACGAAGGGGAACGGTTGTTATATGGAGTATTCGTTTACGGGTGAGGATTAGTTCACCACCGCTAAACACACGTTTGTGTGCCGAACCGCTGATCGCTTCCGGTATTCAAGCAACTGGGGTTTCGGTGAACATTCTCGGAAACTGGGACCATGGAGTGTATAGCTGTCAGTTAGACAACGGGTCGCCCCAATGGTTCAGTGCCAATTCGGCCACTCTCGGGTATGCTGTGGGATGCGCCGTGTCTGGTCTCTCAAACGATAAGCATACGCTCAAAGTAACCAACGCTCCAATGAGCGGGTGGTGGTTAACCCTGGAGAATATAACTCTCACAACGGGGGATGCGTACACTGGTGCCAAGACCTTTACGTTAGTTTCTCCCACCCCTCTCTACCGTCCACAATAGAACAAACTGCCGTGATACTAACATCGACACTATTCTCTCTAATTTACAGGTCGGGGTGGACAGCGTATCAGCTCCCGCCAACTCTAGCATCGCAGCAGTCTGCAAGCACGGTTACGGCTGTGACGACGGTAACTGCCAGTAGTTCGGACGGGAGTCAAGTTCCTGTGGCTGCGTTGGCGTCCGTAGCTGCGGTATTAGGAACTCTCTTTGTAGGAGCGGCGATTGCGGCAGTGTATTTCTGGGTTCGGGACTCTCGGTTCCGGCGAGACCACCAGTGGTCTCAAGCGATTTCGGCGGCGCCCGTAGCATATAGCACGGAACTCTCACCTCCCATTCACAACGTTGAATTCAATCATGAAGGTATGTTTAGGCCAGGTTGTTTTTGCTTTCAAATACTCAAATGACCTGACCCTCCCGAAAGCAACGCCTCTTCAAAGTCCATGTAAGATACACGAAGAGGCGGTTCTGTCGCATATTAATAATCTTACCGTACACTTCTTTGGCTCTAGATCCACTGACATACTCAAACAAAGGCTTGGTATGAAGTCCAAATGGGGATTTGTCGAACGTCTAACGTCATGCAGTGCCGCGGTCGAACCGAGGTGTTGCCCCTCTCACCCCTTCTCATTTCCTGCCCATGTTATCTCTGATTTTATTTTTGGGCTTGCTACCAACGTATTGCAGGTTGAGGTCGAGTCTACATCAATCTTCTGATCCTGTCGCGCTGTGCCCCAGTAGAAACGCAAGAGGAATGACATCCTTATTGTGCCAATCATATGATATGAATCATATTGATACATTCTGAAACCATGACGCGTTGTATGCCCAGCCAGGCGGGTGGCAGAGGTTCAGGCTTGATCGAGCGCAGCGGCTCCATGATGCGGATTGCTGTGCAGCAAATGTATTGCTTTTCTTCAGTCTTTCACAGCCGCCACAATTATAGCTTTCAAAAGTGGCAGCAATAATAGCTGTACAAATCTATATGAGGCGAGGGAGAGTGGCTGCACGTCAACGTGTTGGTGTAGAACGGCTGAGAGGGGGGTCCGTCGCGACTTTGGAAGTTCGAAATGACAGCTCGTGGAATGTGTTCCGGCGTGCCTTTTGCCAAGTATTAGAGAAGAGAACGGCAAGGATAAATTCATTCTCCGCTGAGGGTTCGGCTGCGCGTCGCGCTCGAAGCAGCTCGGCCTAACGACCGGATCGCCACGGCCCAGCGCTGGCAGGTCGATCGAGGCTCCCCACGCGTCTTACCAACCTTTCTTTCTCTTGGTGTTGGAGATTGCATTTCTTCAACCACCTCTTCAACCCCCACTGTATTTTCTACACTTGGTTGCGCATCGTTCGGCATGGCCAGCACCAGCACCAGCACCAGCACCAGCACCATAGTACCGGTAACGGATAGCAGCGTCAAGTTTATTTGTCCACAAGATGCCCTTTTAGGAGGTCAGTGCAACGGGGTTCGCATCCCGAAGCCGAACTTGATGAACTGAACGGGTTTTTCGCCTGCTTCCTGTCGTAGTCTGGACGTTAGGTAACGATGCATACGTTGGTGGATATAGGATGGATACGAAGGGGAATGACTGTTACATGGAGTATGAGTTTACGGGTGGGTACTCTAGAGGGTCACGTTGGGCTGCGACACCTACTAACGACGTTTCTCGACTTTTGTGAAACTAGCGACTGGAATCTCCGTTAACGTTCTCGGGAACTACGACCACGGGGTGTACAGCTGCCAACTGGACGATGGGGCGCCTCAATGGTTCAACGCTAATAACCCCACTCCAACTTTGGGCGTAGGCTGTGGAATTTCCGGGTTGTCAACCGACAAGCACACTCTGAAGGTGACCAACGCACCCATGAGCGGGTGGTGGTTGACTTTGTCGAACATAACTCTGACGACGGGAGATGCCTTCACTGGGACCAAGACTTTTACGTGAGCCCATCTTCTTCAAGGGACGCATGCCGTAGCTGTACAGAGGTTGTTTCCAGGTCAAATTGGGCCGCATACCAACTCCCGTCAAGCTTGGCAGCGCAGGCATCTGCCAGCACGGTGACTGCTGTGACGACTGTAACGGCAACCAGTGATAGCGCCAGCAGTGGGAGCCACGTCTCTACGGGCGCCTTCGCAGCTACTGCTGCCGTGTTGGCTACTCTCTTCATTGGTGCAACCATCGCGGCCGTGTACTTCTGGGTTCGAGACATGCGATTCCGACGGGACCACCAGTGGTCACAGGCCATTTCGGCAGCGCCCATAGCGTACACAACGGAGCCCTCAACGTCTACTCAACACACAGAGTACAACCCTCTCAGTAGGTCTAAAAACCGAATATCTCTTGCGTGATCCTTCAAGTGACCTGGTGACTTGGAAAGCATCGCCTATGCGACCCACCACAGCCAGTCAATGTGCGAGGATAAAGCGGTGATTCCTTATGCATGAATAGTTTGACTGACAAACTGCACACTTCAGATCCGACTTATCCGGTCGAGAAAGCGGGTTTCGCGGGAAGCTCCACTGGGTATAGCGGCACGTCGTATACTGGGCAATAGCGTCGCTGAGCGGGATGTTGCATTATGTGTTCTCCATGATATCACGTTCTTCCTTATTCGCTGTTTATACTACTTTTGTTTTTCATACATGGGCTTGTCACCGCTGGTCGGTAGCGCATCGAGTGTTGGTGGGAGCTAGGTCGGTGCTCAATAGAAGGCTTATAGATATTTTGGACGGGCTTGAAAGCAACAACCGTCGCTTTGCCGGAGTGGTTAACGGGTTCGCCTGCTATTTCCGATAGCTAGACCAGCGGATGCACTATGTGCGCGAGTGTTCGAATCGCTCAGGCGACGCTCTTTTTGCACACCGACGTACCTCCACCTTAAATTCCCCTTTTCGCCGGGCTATTTTCAGACTCCCTTCCCAGCTTGGCGGAGGGAGACAAGTGCCGGTATCCATCGTTCCGCGAAGGACACGCTACTATCAAGGGAAATGCTCACCACCCTACAGTTCTTTAGCAACTGTTCGTTCGAAACGTGTCTTCATTTCTTTTCTCAAGGCTTCGGGTGCGTGTCTCAGCCTTTGTGTGAGCCACCTTTTCAGGCCGTCGGCATTCCAAATCAAGACACGGTCGCTGGCTTGACGAGAGGGCTTCGCCTGACACTGGCTACCATAATCTCATCACCGCGGTCAACAACGGCTACCATTGAGTCCGCAGCTAGCAACGGCATCTACTCTTTTCGAATTGCTACAAATGGAAGAGGAGGAATTGAAAGTCCGCGGGATTGGGCTCTCGGCGGCCCGGCATGTGTGGCACACAGTCCAGGTCCAAATAGTTTGCCCCGTCTTGGGTCAATGTCCTGACATTTGCTTATTACACGCATACCCCTCGAAAGGTGCTCTTGCTACCTCCACCGTTTGCCTCCATCCTTTCCTCTCGATCCCTCCCCCTACCTCCACCTAGACGGTGCCCGCTACTCCACCTATGAATCTCAATATTTCATCCCCGATCGACCCATCCATGTACTCGACTCCTCCATCCACCCCATCCGTCTTCAAACAACAGCAGCAGCAAGTTTCATCCCAACAACCTGCCCAGGCTGCCTTGGCTCGGAGAACAAGCAGACCTCATATGATCCACATTTCAAAGTCTCAGGGGCCCCCAGTCCAACTTGCCGTAGACTCCCCAGCAGCCACCTCCCTCTCCGCACCCGCAGGTCAGACTCACCTGCACTCATCAACGAAGCCATTAGGTCCATCATCAGCTGCAATGTCGAGCGAGGACACAGGAGCTGCAACAGTCGTTCCAGACCACCATGAACCATCTCCGGGAGCTCTCCCCAAGTCACCGTGCTTTGTCCATTCGTTGCTGGACAAAGGTGCCTCCCTCACTGACTGGCTCAAGTCTAGTAACCACGGTGCCAGTCTGCACGATGAGAAAACCAAGAACCGAGACGATGCGCAACGCTCGGTGTCTCGTCACGGATCCACTACATCATACACTGGATCGCCATCACCTTCAGAGAGTTCCAACTCCCTCGGTTTCCAGACTTCATCTCCGACAGAGTACGATGAAGAGGAGGACGGTGCAGCAAGCCTTACTCGGCAGCTCGCAGCCACCGCAGTCGGCGTCCGGGAGATGAGCAAGCAGCTCGGTGAGTGCACCTAGACCGAACAGGCCTACGCCAAGGCCCCCCTCGTGTTGCGCCATTTTTACGGCTTTAGTCTGACGAAGCAAATCTCATCCTCCTGCAGGCCGAGCACGAGTTCGATCGAACATCCAAAACGTCATGATCATAACCAAGGCTCGCGATAATCGACTTATCAAGCTCACACGAGACCTCGCGCTCTACCTAATGGGGAAGCGTTGCCAAAGCGGCCGTGGAATGATCGTTTACGTGGATCATCAGTTACGGACCTCGAAGCGATTCGACGCTGCTGGCATCGAGCGCGACTTTCCGGATTATTTCCGTCCTCAGCCAAGGCGGTTCAGTTCCACGAGCGGTTATTCTGACTCTGAATCCGTTAATGGCAGCGCACCGAAGGATGAGGGTCAGCTGAGATATTGGACAACCGACATGTGCAGCAAAAGTCCGCATCTGTTCGATTTCGTCGTTACGTTGGGAGGGGATGGGACGGTTCTCTTCACGTCGTGGCTGTTCCAAACAATTGTCCCGCCAGTCTTGCCTTTCGCTCTCGGTTCACTCGGCTTCTTGACCAACTTTGATTTCGCGGATCATCAGAAAGTGGTTGACAACGTCATCGAGAAAGGTATCCGCGTTAACCTGCGCATGCGGTTTACCTGCACAGTCTATCGCGCGGTGAAGCCGGAAGACGAGAGGGGCGGAAAGCGACGGAAGTGCATCAAAAAAGGAGATACCGGACAGATCTTCATGAAGAATCTCGAAGAAGGTGGATGGGAGCGGCTCGAAGGCAACCCAAACGCGGCTGTTCAGCCGACCACGGGGCACAAGTCCAAGGACAAGGATATCATGTGTTTCACGACCCGGCCAGTCGAGAGTTTTGAGGTTATCAACGACCTCGTGGTAGACCGCGGACCAAGTCCCTATGTCAGCTTGCTCGAATTGTTTGGTAAGTCGGACCCAGCGGCGAATGTAGGGAATATGCTGATCTTGCTATTGCTCCAGGTGACGAACATCATCTAACAACCGTGCAAGCTGACGGCCTTTGCGTCGCAACGCCAACCGGATCTACTGCGTATTCCGTGAGTGCAGGAACACCAACATACCGAATATAGACCAAATGTTCTGACGCCTCTTCTGATTCTCATAGCTGTCCGCGGGAGGATCCCTCGTCCACCCCGAGATTCCTGCAATCCTCATCTCTCCAATCTGCCCACATACCCTCTCCTTCCGACCTATGCTTCTTCCTGATAGCATGGAACTCCGAATTTGCGTACCTTACAACTCGAGGAGCACTGCATGGGCAAGTTTCGACGGCAGAGGCCGAGTTGAACTGAAGCGTATGTCTCCTCGTGCACAGCTATTCTGGCAGTTACACTGACAACTGACATATGCAGAGGGAGATCACATCAAAGTTACGGCGTCTAAGTTCCCCTTCCCGACCGTGTGCGCCGAGGACCAGTCTGTAGATTGGTTCAAGTCCATCTCTCGCACCCTCAAGTGGAACGAACGCGAACGTCAAAAGAGCTTCGTTGTCGTGGAAGAAGATCCTGATGCACCGAAGAAGAAGAGAAAGAGCCGTCGCATGCTGGACGCGACCCCGAGTGCGAGCGATCGTCTCAAGGTCACACAGGCTGCTCAGGAGGGTCCAAATGTCGACGGAGACATCGGCCAAGAGGATGAAGAAGACGAGGACGATGATGACGAGGAAGAGGAAGAGGAGGAAGAGAAGTACGACATTGATGATTCGTCTCCCGAAGCTCTTGCGGCTGCTGCCGCCGCCCAAGCCAGCGCCGAGCCAGCGAGCGCCAAGTCGATGAAGCAGCAACCCCCACCGCTGGTCAACGAACCTCCGTCGTCGAGCTCGGAGGAAATGAGCAAACCAACATCATACGCGGCGCAACAAGCGGCTAGGGCTATAGGAGCAGGCTCGATCTCGAGCGAAGGCCACGGGAGCGGGATTGAGACTCCCGGTCGGTTCGCTGGCAGTATCCCGCACCCTCCAAAAGTGCACTCGAGGCACCCCTTGGCCGAGCAAGGCAGAACGCCAGCGCATCTTCACCACCACCATCATCACCAGCAACCCGCCGACCAATCCCAACAACTGTCGCCTCAGGTTCCTACGACGTCCGCGAGTGACAACATACCGACACCTCGCCTGGGGACTACAGCGCACCCGCCGTTCGACAACTCTGCGGGTTCTACGACCCCTTCTTCGGCGAAACATCGAAATCCGGCAGGTGCAGTTTGGGGACATGCAAAGAGGATCGTCTCTGATACGTTGGGACACCGGCGAGGCAGGAGCACGGGTGATGTAGGGACTGGAAGGCGTACTTTCGCGGTCTATGGGCACGATGAGAGCGATTCAAACGCGAGCGACTGACCTGAAGTAGGAGTTGGGCATGACGTTGCAACCAAAAAAAAATCGGAGCTTGGAGTGTAAAATCTTGTGCATTGGTTTCAGCGAGTTGTGTAGGATAGACAGTATACCTCTTAGACGTTGAAAGGGATAAAAGCTGGATTGGATATGTGGCATATATGCATGCAAATTGTATAATAACGATAATTCTACTCGATTTGTTGACGCTGCAACGGCTCGAGTATCTATGTACAGATGAACGAATGGTGAAGGGAACAACATGACCCAGATAGACTACAAGGTGGTTCAACAAAAAAGGGGGCATTCAAACGAAAGGTAAACGAATGGGGAGTGTTAAACAGAAGATTTAGGCTTCTGTGGAAGGTTGAGGGGAGTAAGGTCGAATGAGCATTGGCATCTGAGTGCCTTTGTCCCATTCTCCAGCGACGAAAGGACGGGTGACCATGCTAAAAATACCAAGAGGTGACGTCAGGAAAATGAAGAGCCTCGTACAAAGGGTCTTAATGAGCTTACACATTGCCCTTTAGGATGCGCTTCTTAGGCACAGGTGCGAATTCGAATGAGGCAATGAGTTCAGTAAGGAATGCTTTCATTCTGAAGGGGAGGAGAGATGACGGTTAGCTGTCAGATACGTGCTTTGGGTGGTAGAAAGAGGACATACTCCATGATAGCAAAGTGGACCCCAGGGCACGAGTGCGGGCCAATCGAGAAGGTCATCAAGTTGGATACAAGGCCAGGAGTGCGTTTGGCAGTCTCTGGGAGGTTGAACCACCTGTCGGGTCTGCAAGAACGGAAGAAAAACTCCAGTTAGCATTCAAAGAATCAACCGCACGACAAAAAAGAAAATCTCACTTGAACTCCCAAGCATCCTGTCCCCAGATCTCCTTGGCGATGTTCATTCCCTCGAAGGGCAAGTGGATCAACTGACCAGCGCGGATCTTGATGCCGTTCCCATCTTCCGTCGGGATGATGTCGTCACGAGCTGCGCTGCGAAGAGTCGACTGGAGCGGCGGGGTGAGGCGGAGGCATTCCCTAACTACGGCGTCGAGTAAGGGGAGAGCAGAGGCGTCGTTCGCGGTTTGACCGGAAGAGGCTTGGCGGGCAGCGAGTATTTCGTCGCGGACGCGGGTTTGCAAGGGGATGTTGTGGGAGAGCTCGTAGAGAGTCCAAAGGATTGACAAGCTGACGCTGTCGGAGCCGACGAAGAGGAAAGAGTGAATTTGAGCGAGGAGTTCAGCGTCGGATAACCGTTGCTTGGGAGAAGTCTCTTCAAGGTTGGATTTGACTAGCCGGATCGAGGTTAGTTATGGTGAGGACAATTTGACTTGCGGAACGTGCACACTTACTCAACAGACTCAAAAGGTCCCTTCCGCCATTCCCGGGCCCTTTCTCCTCATCAAGTCCCTTCAATAAAGCTTGGCGCTTTTCCCTAATAAGCTCGTTTCCAGCTTCAAGGATGATTTTCTTGCTGGCGTTGATTTGACGGTTGACCTCGGTTGGCAGGTACGTCAACCACGGCATATATATTTCGAGGAATCCAATCAGAGTTTGGCCCTTGTTGATAGCCATGTCGAACATCTTCTTGTACGCCAAGTACAGCGGGTGGTCCTCGTTCTGAATCACATTGAGGGAGTATGAAAAGCCGGCAAGCGCGAATGCGTCGAATGTGGCTCGGGAGATCCAGTGGTTGATGTCAAGTTGGGAGTATCCTTCGGCGTCAGGGGTGGGCGAAAGAAGACCAAGCCAGCGGTCGCGGAGCTAGGGAGAATGCGGTAAGCAATATATTCCGGTGGCGAAAATGGGGTCCGACGGTTATCGCCGAGCGCTCTCACCTCTTCGGCCTTTGAGTGGAAGATAGGATCCATTTTCCGCAAGACAGCTGGCGCGAAGGCTGGGTTGATAACCCGTCGCTGGCGTTTATGTTGCTCTCCTGGATACGGCAGAACGACGAAAGTGAGCAATAGATTTGGCTAAACGATGGCGTTGGGGGTCCCACCTTCGGTCACAGCTAAGCCTTCTCCGAGGAGCCGGGACAGCATTCGCCGAGATTGCCATGCTTTTGGGTAAAGCTCCGTTGCTTGATGCAGGATATAGTTGATAGCCCGTGTATCGAATGTTAGAAGCCTTTGATCCCACTAAAGGATAGATGGGTGGTTAGTCCTTAGTAGCATACGAAAATGCCGTGAGGAAACGCGAGGCCAACGCACGTAACCAAAGCCTTGAATGTGCATGTTCTTGCCGTATTGCTCCCTCATCTCCTGCTGGTTTTGCTGGGAGTTGACGGTGCTAATGACGGACGAGAGACGTGTTAGAGATCGCAGTGCGAAGCTGTGAGCGATGCAAAACCACCACGTACTCCATGGCCATCATCAAATTGCTCAAATCGAAAACTTTGCCAGGCTTTGGTGGACCAGGCAAGGACTCCAGAGGGGAGGTGAGAGGATCGTACACGAAGGCTTTGGTGAGCTTGTACAGAGCATAAGCGAGTAGGACGAGTTCAGCAGAGATGATGGGTGAAGCGAGCACCCAGTTAAGGGCCTCGGTGGCGAACGCAGCGGTGGCGACTGGCATGATAGAGAGTAGGAGGGGGGGACGGTGGTAGCGAAGGAGATTGATGGGAGGGGGATGGGATGAATTTAAGTAGATCGGAGGTGTCTGCACTCTCTCATGTACCGCTTCTGGATTGCGGTCCTTGTCGGTGATATACCAGAAGAGAAGCAGTCACGTGACCCAGGGCGGCCAGATCTCGCGAACAACCCAAAACTAGCCCTTCAGCCCTTTTCTCTGTGGTTGCCGCTTAGTCCGTTTCACAGCAGCACAACCACGAGGCGATAGACTCAGGTAGATCTTGTCGTGGTAGTGCGATTTACACTGTGGGTTTGTGGACCGAAAGCTGAGCGAAGAGGAGCAAGGCACCGACAGAGTGGATTCACGTCTAAGCTTTCCCTTTCTAATGGACCCTACTGTGTAAGTTGCAGAGCTCACACGTCGTGCCTCCCCCTGTTATCACCCGCATGAGGCGCCTCAATCGCCGCATTACGTCTGACTACTACTTGCGGCTGGCTTCTCGTGTTCTCCGTCAGGCGTAAATGTTACATTGTGCTGAAATGTCTTCCATTAGGCAACACCGCTGATAACGCCACACCACCACCACCGAGCTCACCTCTCTGTTCACGTTCCCAACGTACTTGGTATGTTCTGAATCACGATCATGATCGGTCACATTCTACACTGGGACATAATGGACTCGCACTCACGGCCGTATGCGACGGGTTTTCCCTCTGGTGTCGTAAATTCCACCTTTGTGAAAGCCATCGACCTGCCTAAAAAGTGCGCGCCTCGCTTAGCGAAATGATCGGCGAAGGATAGGAGGTCCGGTTTCAGGCCCCGAAATCGTACCCATTTTGACTAGCGTCCCCGTCATGTGAAGCGTATCGCCGGCCTTGCCCGCCGTACTCGGGAAGCTAGTACTAATATCGAGAGAAACGCCGCTGTAGAACATCCCCTTCGAGGACACAACGAGAGAGCCGATTGTGTCGGTCAAAGTCATGATCAAGCCGCCGTGGACGCTCTAGCGATGCGATGCCGCGGTATCAGCCGGCCAGCGGCCATCGGTGCAAACGGACGAAACGGACCTTCATCCTATTGACTATTTCCAAAACCTCTGTAAGTCAGTGCAACCCTCTCAAGACTCAGAGAACGCTCACGGTTTGAATCATCAATCTTCAAAGTGGCTTCGATTCGTCCGGGAAGTGCTTTCTGAATCTCAAGCTTTGGAGACGGCCGGTGCCGGATCAGTTCCCAAACCCCGCAGACTCCGGAATATTCCTTACGTTTGACAAGCATTTCCAGTCATGTCCTGCTCGCGTAGAAATCCGAAATGAGGTCCGGGGTAAGCATGCGCAAGACTCCGAGCCTTTTTGCCTATTCAACCTTTTACCTGGAGACAAGAGTCCCAGACCTAAAGTTTCAGAAAAAGGGGATTAGTCTTAGACTGCATATGGATATAATATGTCTATGTACATACTCGCTTCGTGAATCGTAGACAGGCTGCCATGTTCGAATGGGTTTCCGAGGTTGAAAATGTGAGAACGCGGACGCAGCGGCGATCCCCGCCAATGTCACTGCGTCGCCGGAGAGGGTCGGCGCGCCGGACCATCGCCAATGCATTGAATCCAATAGGGGCTGAAATGAATGATAGCACAAAGGGTGGGCGTGAGGCAGTAATAGGAGTATTATGAGGAAGTTATTTGCAGCTCTGCTAAGGACGACTCATTCCAGCCCTGAACGGCGGGCGGCAGGCGGTGCCTCAGGAACCATTCCCGCCACACGAATTGGGATTTATTGATACACGTTCTCGCACCCAAGCGTGCCGCCTTTTGGCAGACTTGAAGCTGGGCTAACGTGCAGTTTAGTGGTGAGCTACAGCAGATGGAAAGGTTTATCCATCGAATTCACAGGCAATCCGAATTTGGCATACAGGGGTTGGGACGCGGTGTGCAAACATGTTCGGGTTCTTGAACCTCTGTTCTTTTCGTCGTCAACCCGCACTACACCCCTACCCAACCCGCACATAAGCAAGCCCCGGACCCAGCAAGGATCCAGATTTCTCGCAGGAGAGTTCACTGCTGGCCAAAACGACTGAGCTGGGCTCGTCTACTACTATAGCCCAGAAATTCCAGTCCAGACTAGCAACGCACTTCATTTCGACTCTAACTAGATCCCTTGGAGATCCCTTTGGTCGTTTGACCAATACTACTCGAACGCCCGAGCCTCAACGAACAAGATGACTACTACTCCCAATGCCAATGCGCTACCAAATTACGTGCGTGTATATTGCTGACGAACGCTTTCGGGGAGCTAAATGCCTTGTAACCCGCGTCCCTCAGCAACTCGGCGACTCGCTCGGGAAAGGCGCGTTTGGGCAGGTCTATCGTACGTTGTTCGCGCCGTATACCTTCTACAATATGACTTACGTGTTTCTTGCCTGCCAGGCGCCTTGAACTGGACGACCGGGGAGACCGTCGCAGTGAAGCAAATCCAATTGAGCAATATACCGAAAGGGGAGCTTGGCGAAATCATGGTTAGACTTCGTTCACGGCTGCCCGTATGCAAGCTCTGATGCTCTCCGGACCTTCCTTCTACAATAGTCCGAGATCGATCTTTTGAAGAATCTAAATGTGCGTCTGGAGGGTGTACATCGCTTGTCGCGTGTGTACGTCGTACTCACCTCATTACACCACGCGTCCTCTTGGCATATTAGCATGCCAACATCGTCAAGTACAAAGGATACGTCAAGACGCGCGAAAATCTGTACATTATCCTCGAGTATTGCGAGAATGGATCCCTCCATAACATTTGCAAGAGATTCGGCAAGTTCCCAGAAAACCTCGTGGGCGTCTACATTTCCCAAGTGCTCGAAGGGCTCGTGTATCTCCACGACCAAGGTGTCATTCATCGAGATATTAAGGGCGCCAATATTTTGACGAATAAAGATGGAACGGTCAAGTTGGCGGACTTTGGTGTGGCGACGACGCCCGCTGGTGGCATCACTGATGGGGCTGTCGTCGGATCGCCTTACTGGAGTAAGAATTTGCTAAGCTCACAATGACGAAAGCCCTCTGAGCTTACATGAAACGCATCGCAGTGGCACCCGAAGTTATTGAGCAGACAGGAGCAACAACCGCCTCCGATATTTGGTTAGTCTTTGCAAAAGTATCCCTCCTGGGACGCGTTGCTCACTCCCGCCCTATAGGAGTGTAGGATGTGTGGTCATTGAGCTACTAGAAGGGAAGCCACCATACCATTTCCTCGCCCCGATGCCCGCCCTATTCCGCATCGTTCAAGATGATTGCCCGCCCATCCCAGAAGGCGCCTCTCCAGTCAGTCCGCTAATAACCTCGCTCTGAGGAGCCGCTGACCCAAGTTCCTATCACAGGTGGTCAAAGACTTTTTGTATCACTGCTTCCAGAAAGATTGCAACTTGCGCATATCGGCCAAGAAACTGCTGAAGCACCCATGGATGGTGGGAACACGACGGCAGCTTGGGCTCGAGACCAAAAAAGGTGCAGGAGAGCGACCCTCTTCGCACTACGAAGATGCAGTGCAGCAGGTTCAGGAGTGGAATGAGGCTCTGAAGTGTAAGTCTTTCCCAGGTACCTGACTCTCCGGTCGGTATCTTACGCGCCTCGGTTCACCAGCCCCAACTCGGAACCGTCAACTGCCCAAATCAACACCCCGCCCAGATTCCGGAGACCCTCGGTCTGGCTCACCCACCCCGGCGCCAGCTGATGCTCTCTGGAAGCCTGGAGGAGTCCCGCCAATGTCCCTGGGTGTTCCGCTTTTGACAGACAGGATCGCGCAGCCTGCCATATTACGCCAAGCCGAAGAGCAAACGGACAACTGGGACGACGACTTCGAAGGCGGTATATCCATTACCAAACTTCAATGTGGGTATTGCTCGCCTTGGTTCATCGTGTGTTCCAAAGCACTGACGGGGACTCGGATGCAGCGCTCGACAAATCGGTATCTGAGGACGCTGAGGACGAGAAACCTCAGGTCGACGAAAAACCCGATGAACCTGACAACGCGAAGACGATCCGACCTGATGCGCAGAGCCCTTCGCTGAGGTCTCTACGCAGAGTGACGCCCAGCAGCGACATGAGCCCGATCGTGGAGGACTACTCGGATTTGGCAGGAGAGGACGACGATGACTTCATTCTGCAAGAACGCGTCGCCAAGTTCAAGGTAAGCGATGCATGCGCTCCATTTGTTGCACTACGTTCTGACACCCTGACAACAGGCGAAAACTCAAAATCGCAATGGTCTTTTCCATCCCGACGACATCAAGCGAATCGGTCTCAATGGTTTGGGGGACTCCTCGTCCTCCTCCAAGACCCTCACTTTGTCGACCTCGCCTCCGTCTATGACCGGGTCGCTTCGGATAGCCTCGTCTGGATCTAGGTCTCCGCTGTCTCCGCTCCCGTCGCCATCGATCCTCCCAACCCCTCTACCCCGGCATCAGCGGTCCGCGTCTACATCGGGCTCCTTGGGTCGATCTGAAGCTAAGCGCCAACTCACGGCCGAGAAGTTGGACCAGTACACGGAGGATGACGATGAAGACTACGATGATATCTTTGCGAAGCCAGGCGGGGCAGGTGAGTAAAGTTGTAGTCCACATGCGTCATAGGCCGTCAACTCAGCGACGTCGATAGTTGCCGACACGTCGATCCAGACACTTCAACTGCATACCCGGCTATCAAGCAGATCTTGGGTATGTTTGTGGGATAGAACGTGAAAATGGACTCTGACCGAACGGACATAGCTTGGGGAGGCCGACTCGGACGAAGAAGATCCGTTTGCGGAGGTACGTTAGCTTGATCGAGCTAGTTGACCCGCACTCACTTCTTCCTTCCAGATTGACGAAGGCTTCATCGACAATGATCTGGAAACCAACCTAGTCCGAGACAAGCTGGCTCGTCTTTGCAGCACCGTGAACAATCTCATTGAACAGTTGACGCCGTCGTCGCCGGATTATGTTATGCGAGATGCTTGCGATGGCATGGTACGTTCCGCCCGCGCCTCCTCTGTAACTTTCGCTGACAGGGGTGGCATAGCTGGCGATATTGGAAGACGCTCCAGAAATGCAGTATCAACTAGTATCCTCGCATGGATTGTTGGCAATCGTGGACGTCTTGGAAGCGAACCCTTCGAGAGAGGTTATTATGAAGCTACTGAGGATTGTCAACTTGGTAAATTTGCATCCCTGCCGCTGATTATGGATACCACTCTGACGCTATCTCAGCTTGTGACCACAGACCTAAGCTTTTTGGAGAGCTTCTGTTTGATTGGGTACGTTGCACGTATTCTCTAGATAGTGTTCCAGCCACTCACTACTTCTATAGAGGTATTCCAGTCGTGATGAGTGAGCCTTGCGCTCTATACGGTTTGCTCGAGCTAACCAAATTATAGCATTTACTACAAAGAAATACTCGTCGGAGTGTCGTCTAGAAGCGTCTCACTTCATCCGATTACTATGCCATTCGTCGGTCTTAACACTTCAGATGTTCATTTCGTACGTAGGACAGGCTCTTGACGTCTATTGCTGCTGACCCCATATTGCACCAGCTGCCGCGGTCTAAGAGTCCTCGTCGACCTGTTGGACGAAGACTTTGCGGAGCAAACCGACCTGGTCGTTCACGCCTTGAATGGTATTGGGTCCGTGTTCGAGCTCCAGGGACCGACGCCGAAGAACGATTTCTGTCGAATGTTCATTCGGGAGGGACTTTTAGATCCGATATCTTCCGCGCTTCTCAACGTGATGGCTTCACGGGGAGATTCAACGTCAGACATGAAGCACAAAATCATCCAAATCCTTGTCATTTTCTGCCAGGTCTCACAGTCTGACAGCCACGTCCGAACATCCCTGGGGACAAGAAAGATTATCCGACGTGCGTTTGGCATCCATGACTCGAAATCGGTCGACACTGACTTGCGAAAACAGGGCTGTTACGAGCATGTGAACTCCTGGAACCAGAGCATTTGGTTGTCATGCTGAGAGCCATCAAGCATCTTTCGATGAACCCTCCATTACTCGATGTCTTACAGAATGCCAACTGCATTGAAATTCTTGTGAAGATATTGGAGGAGCAAGGCCAGGGACCACATAGCACTGTAAGCAACTTTAGCCGGGCCTCCTTAGTCGTCGTTCGCAGAGGCATTGACACACGCGGCTTTGTAGGAAATCGCCAACCACATCTTCCAAACGTGCTTCAATCTTTGCCGCTTGAACAAATCACGTCAGGAAGAGGCCGCCCAGGCAGGAATAATACCTCTATTGAAGCGAGTCATCGAGGCTGGCTCGCCCCTCAAACAATTTGCCCTGCCCATACTTTGCGACTTGGCAAGCGCTGGAAAGAGCTGCAGGACATTATTGTGGCAGCACGATGTCCTCAATCTCTATGTCAGGCTCTTAACAGATCCATACTTCCAGGTCACTGCCTTAGAATCCATCAACGTCTGGTGAGTAGCGCCAACACACTAACATGGATTCGACTGAAAGGTTTCTACAGGTTACAAGACGAAACCGCTCGTGTGGAAGACCAACTTACTCGACCGGAGAACAATGTGTGCATCCTAGGATGCTTTATCTCCACAAAAACCAACTCGTTCGAAAACCTGTTGGACCCTTTCCTCAAACTCTTCCGTCTCTCAAACGACGTCGCCATGTCGGTCGCCAAACCCGAGTTCTTCAACCGAATCATCGACCGTCTAAAGCAGACAAACAAGGCCATGGTCAAACTCAACATCCTGCGAGTTCTGCGTGCCGTCTGCGATGCTCATCCAGACAGCGCCCTTCTCGTCGAGAAGTTCGGTGTTATGCCCGTAGTCGAACGGCTCAGCCAGAAGGATGCTTCCGTGCTTGTTCGAGAACTCGCACGCGAGATCATCCCGTCACTTACTGGCACGGGCGCCCGCGCCTCGCGTTCGCCCACTGTTCCCGCCTCAGCAGGACCGATACAAAAGGGATTCCCTGCTACGGAACGACGCCGTGTACGACGTACAGCTTCCGAAACTTCGTTCAGTACTCTTGGCCTCTCCACCTCATCCACTCCTTCAAACAGTCCCAGCGGTCCTCGACCAGGTCTCGCTCCTCGTCTTCCTTCGGCGCGACAGCGTCTTCCGCTCAGGAGCAAGCTACCATCCATCTCATGGCAAGCCCAAGAATAGTCCTTTCATCGTTACTCTCCTCCACTCTCTTTTAATAACAGCCTCTCATCATATCTTTCCTCATCTATACTCCCGTGTCCTCCGTTCTGTCTCGCAACCTCTCGCACATTCACATCTAACATTGCACGATCCTTGTTTTCTCCCTACTTCATTTCTTCTGGTCTCTCGTTCCTAATTTTCCTTCCAGAATCGTAATCATATTCTGACACTGATTTTACAGAGTTAATCCAAGAATTGACCATCTGACGACTCGTGTTTCCCTATTTTTTCGTCCTTCCAGCTGCTCAAAGCACTGAGGTAACCGGCGTATTGATTGGGATCGTTCCACCGGGTGCTCTCAGGACCTGCCCCGGTCACGCCAACGACCCGTTTCCGGTTGCGCCAGGCAAGGTATATTGATAGAATGAGTTCCTGGAGCTAATGGTCATTGGTTGGTGGAGAATTAGTGTGTTCTGGCCCCCGTCGCAGAACCTGAGGACGTTCTGATGAACTCTTGAGACGGTTTTCGACAGCATGAACTCCGGGGCCCATTCGCACATGGATTCAGCCATATCATTAAGCTCCGCGAGTGATGTCCAGCCAGCCAGATACGGTGATGAAACCAGTAAGCAGGATGGACGTCAAGGCCTGGATCCGAGGGAAACGCACCAGTTAGTAGGCTCAGATCATTCTTTTGGTAAAAGTATCCGACTCAGAACGCGTCAATAGGAAAGTTTCGTAAGGCTTCTTTGCTTTGGATGCTTCCGGCGCTTCCGCATCGAGTTGAACTCTTGGCGCCGTCGCCTAAGGTTTGGGAACTTGAAATAGAGTGAGAATAAGAAATCAATGACGTAGCAACGATCAATGTTGCCTTCCCGATCGATCAAAAAGTTTTTGTCCATACTAATGTCCATAGCAAAAGGTTATCGCAACATCTGATCAGAGCGTACTGCCAAGCACAGACCTGGAATGCGATGCCCAGATCGTGCATATAACGAACCACCGGGATCCTTCCTTCGGTTTCGATCACACTATAGTAAGCCGCTCGCACCTGGACGATCTCCGAGAAAATTTGATATAGCTCTTCGATCGTGTTCACAAGGGGTAACCAGGGTATGCGCTTGGGCCATCCAGAAGGGTTCCATCGATCTGTCATATAGGCGCTACAGCTCTGGTAGGTGACCTCATTAGTTCTTTTGGGTGGAGGGGTGTAACAGAGTGCTGAGGGTGCAACGGCGGTTTGGGTTCGAACGCGCCATCAAATATGTGGCAGCGCCATTTAACGTCATAACACGCGTATGGTGCATCATGAGCAACTTCCATCTATTTGCTTTCCTTAGTATGTGGCTGAATTTGAAAGTGACGGTTCAAAAGGCCAATGAGTCTACTAGAGCAATCCGGGATCTACACGCAAGCGAGAATCGAAGTGCGAGCAGGAAGTCCAGTTACCTCAATCGAACGACCCCGTACCGCTCTCGGAGCAACTTTGACCAGTCTTGGTCCACTTCATAGCACTCTTTGAATCGCGCCCACGGTATTTGACCCGCGTCTTCGAAGGTTACCCTCGTCTTCCTTCGGTTGGACACCGAATTGCGCTAATGATAACCCAGCAACCGCCTCATTTATCTCCCAAATTATTTCAACCAGAATCTTTACTATACTCTTTCTTAGTAACATCACCACTTAATCCGTACGCTGCATCACTCTCCCTTTCGTCCGGCAAAATTCCATCAGAATCACGTCCAACATTGCCTTGCACGCATCTACGCATTCTCTACATACAATTTTCTTCCCCCCCCCCTCCGAAGTTAAACAATATTTGGTGGTTTACCACGGGCCACTTGTGATTGTCCGAACTACTTGTGTGCCAAATACAGGTTCGAGAGCGGCCACCAAAGAACAGAACATTCCATGACTCCTCGCCTCGCTATCTTTTGAGGGAAAGGAGCGAGGATGGGCGCGTCGATGAAGGGATTTCTAAAGCTAATGATCGTCGACTGACGGAGAAATAGCGTCTTCCGGTCCCGCATCAGAAGTTGACGTTTTGATCAATTCTTGAAGACGGTTCTCCACATCATGAATCGTAGGTCGCTGTTCCGGGGCGTCCTGGCGCATAGACTCAGCGATGTTATCAAGTTCGGTGAGCGAAGTCCAGCCAGCCTGACAATGACGACAGTAAGACCAGGAAGCGAAGTACTTCCCCGAAGCGGGAACATACAATTTGATAGGCACTAATCATGTTGTGGAAAATTGTTCCGACGCCAAAAATGTCCACCGGAAAGGGATCATAAGGCTTCTCTGCTCGAAATGCTTCAGGGGCATCTGCGTCAATTTGAACCCTTGGTGGCGTTATCCATGGTTTTGGGAAATATAGTGAGAACTGAAAATCAATGACATAGCAGCGGTCAACCGTGCGTGCACGATCAATCAAGAAGTTTTTGTTCATAATGTCCTAAGGAGGGGTTCAGAAAGCGGCTTAGCTAAGATCCTATCATATACTGACTTGATGTGCGACCCCCAGGTCATGCATAAAACGGACCGCCTAGATCCTTTGTTCAGCTTCCATCACCTCGTAGTACATCGTTCATACCTGCGCGATCTGCAAGAAAAATCGTTATAGATCTTCGATGCTGTTTATAAATGGATAACCAGGATCTAAGATAGGGCCATCCAGTGGGGTTACTGTGTCAAAGCGGTCCATAACAACGAAGACGCGGGCATCGGCAGGCTCAGATTCAACTTCAGCCAAGCTGAAATCAGGATTAAAGAACAAGACTTCTCTAACTGGGACGGTGTGGTTGTCAGGGTGTAAACGTGCCTCGGGGCTGTCAAGCATTCGCCATATGTCGTATTCCTGACTGTCCTTGAAATGCAAGGGCACAGTTTTGATAAAAACCATGGTCCCTGCCCGGTCGTAAGCTGGATATGTTTGGACGCTCTACGAGTGAGATGAGTGAGCGTTCTTGAGATTCACAGGTTGTCCGACTCTCACCGTGAACTTCTTTTGGTTGCGGGCGCCCAGCCAGAGTTTGTCTCCCTCGTCACCAACGTAATCAGGATCATCACCTCGTCGCATGAGCCTGTATCCTTGCTGAGAGAGGAAGGGTTCCGCGATAAGCCAGGGCACTGGTACGTGCTTGCGTTCGCCGATGTAGTCGTAATATTTATCCCACCAGCGATAGACTTGAAGTGGGTGGATCTAGAAGTTAGGCATCAGCGTAGCATATACAGATATAGAGTAGGGTAAAACTACAGAAGTGGCATCCGGCAACGCTTCGAAGCATATCTGGCATGGGTAAACGTCCCAGTACTTGCAACGGGAAGCTGGTTCGGGGAGATGGAACGGGGATGGCTCTAGAGTGGACGGAATTTGCCATCTGTCTGTCATGTTAAAACTACGAGCTCTGAAGGCTGATATGGTGGGTTTTTTGGGGTAATGGTGTCTGGCGGGGTGGCGATGGAGCGACGGTTTAAGTTCGAACGTCGCGGTCGGTCGGATGCCCAATCAAACACGTGACAGTGCCGCCGAACAGCACGACACGCCTACGGTAGACCACGGATAATTTCCATTTTTCTGAATTCCTAAATCGGTGGCTAAATTTGGACGTGACAAATCAAAAAACCAAAAACGAGTCTACCATGACAGTCTAGTATACGTACCTGCACCCGACTGGGAATCGAGGTGCGAGCAGGAAGTCCGAGATCAATGATTACCCCAATAAAGCGACCCTATACCTGTCTCGGAGTCACCTTAACCAGTTTTGATCCCAGACTACCCACTTCATAGCTGACTTTGGATTGCGCCCACGATGTTCGACTACCTCGTCGCCAACGTCTTCCTTCAGCTCAATTGCGCATTCCGCTAAGGAGCAAACTAAAAAACCCCATTGCGCCCCCAACATATTTGAACCAGATAATTATTCCCCTGTACTCTATCTTTGAACATCTTCCTTTTATCCCTACACCACATCGTTTATCCCTTTCATCTCGCAAGTTCTCGCCGGAATCTCGTCCAACATTGCCCTGCTTTCTTCTATCTATCATATACATAGACCTCTATGTCATTTCTGTCCCTCTTACAGAATATTAATAATATCAGTCGTTCTACTGCGGGCTCCTTGCCCAGACGACTCGAGTGCCGGGTTAGAAAGCGGCCGCCCAAGAATAGTACGTTTGATGAATCATCACCCCGTTATCTCTCAAGAGAAAGGAGTGGTCGGACGAGTTGATACGAGCGCCCAAGATCCGTTGAGCGTTCGGGTGTATAAATCCGATGCTTTCGCCCAGATTATCGGCCGATTCTCAATTCAAGCGCCGCTTCCACGCCTGGCTCCAGCTTCACTCGGTCTTAAGGCCCGCGACTTACAAGCCCATATAAGGCATTGCTATACGCCCAAGATATGTACCATCAAAGCTCACTATGGCATCCAATACCCCTTCGAACACCAATTCCACCACTACCGAGGTGAAAGACACCTGGTCTGCTGAACTGTACAACAAGAACGCGTCGTTCGTGTACTCTCCAGCCTTCACGTCTGCAGTCTTGTCCTTGCTCGAGGCAAAGCCTGGCGAAAGGATCCTTGACGTAGGATGCGGTAGCGGTGAGATCACCGTCGACCTGCAGAAAGTTGTCGGCGAAGGCGGTATGGTCGTCGGAACTGACTTTAGTCGAGACATGGTATGCTGCCCAAGCCCGTCCTAATATCTTGTAACATTCCATCGTTCGCGATGCTGATCACGACCTGGAACCCCATAGATCGAGAAGAGTAAGGTCAATGGCGTGAAACACACGTTTGTTGCCGATGCCCAAGCCCTGGAGTTTCCATCCGATCTCCAGCCATACAGTGGAACATTCGATGCTGTATTCACCAACGCCGCACTGCACTGGTGCAAGAGGGATCCTGCCGGAGTAATCAAAAGCGCCAAGGCTGCTTTGAAGAAGGATGGAAAGGGCAGGTTTGTAGGAGAGTTCGGAGGGTATCTGAATTGTGTCGGTAAGTGCCGCTTGACCTGCTTCCCACTTGTTCTTCTGGTCCTAACTGAAACATGGCTTTTATTAGGGATTCGCGGAGCCATTCATTCAGTCCTTAGAAGACGAGGATATGACCCCGAAAGGCTCGATCCTTGGTACTTCCCTTCTACGCAGGATTATCAAACCGTAAGTTGAAGCTGCGTCTTCAGGCACTCCGATATTTCGCCCAGATTTCTCACTTCGGATGCTTTTTGCTCCCGCAACCCCTTAGCTTCTAGAATCCGAAGGGTTTGAGGTCAAGCACATATCCCTGAATCCGCGCATTACACCGCTTCCAGGGGATTTGGTCGGCTGGCAGCAGACATTCTGCAGGGAGAGCTGTTTCGCGGATATGACCGACCAAGAAGCTGAAGAAGCCATGAAGGAAGTCCAGGCCCTGTGCACGGTCGATTGTCAAGATGCGAGCGGCAAATGGTCCATAATGTATGTCCGCCTGAGATTCGTCGCAGTATTGTGCCAAAAGGTTTAGGCGGTCGATGTACGGGCAGATAGTTCTTCGGTAGCGAGAGTCCATGGGAAATCCAAATCCACGAGCGTTCATGAATGCCCACTTGGCCACGAAAAAGGGGCGCTTTAGCTTTGGTGTTCCAAACTGGCCCCACGTTCATCAATAAAGGTAGAATTTTGGAGGTTTAGCTGGTGCGTTCGGGACGCGATGGTGGCCTTTTTGTTCTTCTGGGCGGGATGGCGGTCCATTGGCGACCCACCGGGCCGCTTGGAGGTGGCTCGCGGGCCGTTGCCAGGATCTTGGCCGCCCCTACCGTCCAATATACGTGTGCGATCCCTGTCCGAGTCTCGCCCGAGCCTGGCTCGGCGTCATTATGATCGAAGCTGGAAAGTGTAACCCAAGAGCGGCCTGCCACTATTACGGGGTGGCAATCTCGTCCCCAGGGCTGTCACCGCACTCCGCATTCGGGCGAAACCTTCGGTCTATGATAATGAAAGATGATATCAATCTTTGTTCCGGAGTAGAGACATGCCATACGCTGTGGCTTAAGTGCTATCTCTGCGGGTATCCGGAAGCTCAGGAGCAGGGGGGGGGTCGACGAAAAAAGAGGGCGATGACACGGCCTTCGCCGGTCCCCACGCCACGGAATTAACTGCGAGAGGACGATGAACGTTCTGCAACACGTTTTTGGCTCTTCTTTTGGCTCAATCAATCCGGCAATATGCAGGGATGGTATCATATGGGCTAGGGAGGCCACTAGAACTCTCGGCTATGTTCGAAGCTTTGATCATTTCCGTCGGTGCCGAGACCAAACTTGAACCTGGTCTTGGTATTCAAAGAATCCTAAAGAGTTATATGCCATTATACTTTCTACTCGTCTCATCAAGACGACTCCTCTATTAAACCCTCTCATTTGACTAGTAATCGCAAGCATCGGGGATCTCCGCCTGGTGGTAGCCGAGCATCGATCGGGAGTTGCCCTATTAGGTATATGTCCGCCGGTTGGACCCATGGGCCATCACCGCGCGCCACAAGATGAAGCTGGGAAACTGCATTGGATTACCAGCGGAGCACGATAATCGACGTAATAACAAAGTAGTAGCTATCCGAGAAAGAGAAAAGCAAAAGACCGAAACGAAAAGGGGAAGAGATACATAGATTCGCCTGCTGCATTTTGAGCAGGGCGAGGAGAGGAAAAGATACATGGTATGGCGACAGATCGAAGGAGAGACGGGTTTAGCGAGAAGAGAGATCTAACGAAGGACAGTGTGTGCAAGGGATAGAGCATCCCCGCGGTGCGAGCCAGGATACAGCACTTTATGAAATGAAAGGATAGAAAACGAGGGACGAGTAACGAAAGAGTTGGGGTATACGAGAGGATTTCTGAGAGATACACAGGGAGAGCAGGGTTTTTTCTTTGGGAAAGCATCGAGACAAGAGCGGAAGGATCGAGAGGAAGTGTCTTCTTCGGGAAAGAGCGAGAGAAAAAAAGGCTGATAATACATAGAGATATTGACGATTGGGCGAAAAGATTTTTGGGAGGTATAACTTGATTTTTTTTGGGGGGGAGAGAGATAAATGAAAAGAAAAGAGAGTTTAATCATGGGGGCCAAGAATATTTGACAGGTATTGGGCGCCAAAAACATAAATCACCGGGGGACCGAGTCGTCATTGCCGAGAGACTCCTAAAAGTTGAAGAATCCCGCGGATGATCCGCCACCAGCGGATGGGTTCTGTCCTGGAGGATAGGCGATGCCAGCAGATGAAGTCGATCCCATCTGCGAGCCCTGTTGGCCGGGGAACTGTCCTTGCTGGGGCTGCTGCTGTTGGCGAGGTACCATCGCGTGCTGTAGAGTATTGAACGAATGCTGCTGCGTCGCCTGCTGCTGGAGCATGCGGAACTCGCTGGCGTAGGCGGCCAACTCGGCCTCCCTCCTCGCGTAGGCGTTCATCATGCCTTGCTGGGCGGCGCCCGATGCGGTCGGGGAAGGGTAGCCAGGTCCAGCACCAGCAGACGCGGGAGAACCCGCGGAAGCTGGAGCTGAGACGGGGTACACGGGTTGCGGAGCCATGATGTGAGAAGGTAAGAGGCGAGGAGGGATGGGGACCGATGGGTGCGCCGGGATGCTGGGCGAAGCGGACGATGACGTCGAACCCGTCGCGGACGAAGCCGAGGGCGAAGAGGATGAATAGAAACCTGGGTCTCTGGTCACTGGAGGGGGGAACGTGCCCGACCGCTGAAGTCCACGACCGGGGAGGGCCGCACCAGACGGCTGGGCAGCTTGTCCTTGCAGGCCTGGCGAGGCCGTCTGCGACCCCACCACGACGCCAGCCGACGATGGAGCGAGCCCCCTCTGAGATCTCTGCACGCCCGCAGCAAGTTGTTCCGGAAGAAGGTGGGGGATGTAGTGCGATGGTGCGGGGCCAGTCGCCGATCCTGAAGGACCAGTGGTCGAGGAAGGGTCGACGACGCGATAGGCGTGTGCGGCTGCCAGCGCGCTCGTGCTTCGTCTCTGACCCATGTTGTACGGAGAAGATCCGATGGTTTGGATGACCTTGCTTGCTGGAACGAGGATTCTTCGACGAGCCTGCAGGTAGAGCGAAGAGAAACGAGATACAACCGAGGTTTTAGTGATTTTGAGTTTTCTCGTTGGCGTCGCATGTCGGGGAGAAAGGAACAGGCCGAAGAGAAGAATAGAAATGGGGAAGCAGAAAAAGGTGAAGTAGGATGGAGCCCCCGCAAGAGGGTTTCAATAAGTTGGAATGACGAGTCAGCTCACCTGCCGTGTTCGGCAGATAGCGACATTGGCAGAATCGGATCGAACGCGGTGAAACGAACGATCGAAAATAACCTCCCACTAGACATTCCACGGCCACCAAAAAAAAAATTTGGAAAGAAAGGAAATGCGGCACTCACGTTGATCATCCAATTCGAAAGCTGGTGCATCGTCAATCCCGTCTTTTCGCAAAGCATCTTCTTTTCCTGTTCGTTGGGGTATGGATGGTCTGCGTGCTCCAACAGCCACTTGCGTAGGAAATCCGTCACAGGTTTTGGCAGCTTGCGGCCGGCTTTGACGACTGGAGGAGCTGGGGTGTCGTCCCCTGCAGTGGCAGCTCCGGCGGCGGACGCAGGGTCGCTGAGGGCGGAGGGAGTGGACTCCTTCGCACCGACTTCCGTGTTCTCAGACGAATTCGAAGATAACGAGTCGCGGTGCGTCAAGGATGGCGGAGAACCGGAACCAGCAGCGGCATGTGTGTTCATGGGCGACGGATGCCCTTGCTGCTGGTGGCCCGTCGTCGGGGAATCGATAGCCGGACCGCTGGCGAGTTCTTCGACTCCGGAAATTCCATATCCCGGCGCGGCTCCTGCAACTCCGGCCATGGCGTAACTGCTGAGGTCGAGAGGGTCGAACATGGTAGCGGAAGACGAGGTAGCTGTGGCGGATGAGGGGCGATGGATGGAGAGGATTGCGGCAGGGTCTGAGGCGGCGGAGGTGGTGAACGCGCGGTGCCTCTGGTGCGAGGGGACGTGGGCGTGATGCTGCTGTTGCTGGTGCTGGTGATGTGGATGATGGAAAGCTTGGTGCTGGTGCTGGAGATGAGACTGAGAATGCATGATGCTCGAATGAGGAGGTTGATCGAGGAAGGCGAGGGGGTCGGAGAGATTATGGGCAGCAGCTCCCTGGATAAAACGCCCTGCGCCGTTATCAGCAGGGCCGAGAGGGTAAGAGAGGGACTGAGCGAAAGCCGACGATGCAGACGTGGCGGAGGAGCCAGCGATCGAGGTTTCAGCTGCTGAGCGTCGAGGGTCCTGTTGCCCGATCTGGAGGTTATTGACCATGCCGGGAAAGAGCGAGGCGAGGTCCGGACCGGATGTGGACGACGACGGCGACATGGAGGCCATTGGATGAGGCTGGAAGGAGGCGAAGGGACTGTTGTCGATGCCGGTGCTGAGGAAGGAGTCCGCGGAGACGGATGTGGCGGACGAGGAGGACGGCGGGGAGCCTCTGCTGTCGTTGCTGAACTCGGATTCCATGCCGGGCGAGCTGATGGTGCGAAGCATCGTTGGGTAGAGCAAGAGGGAGGACATGGTCAGAAACACGCGTCAGAGGGGCAAGGGAGAGGGGGGGGGTGGGTGGGCAAAGCACGAGGGAAGCGAAACGCGGAGCCGATGGAACGGGATTATTATAAAACGCCAGGAGGGCGAGAATGACCGCGAGAGTGGGATGATCTCACTCACATCGTCAGATGTCTAAGCTGATCGTTGAGCTCTTGGGAACGGGTGGCGAGACGAGAGAGAGGGTGAGAGAGGCAGGAGTAGTCTAAAACTGAAGAGGCGGGCACAACGAAAGTGGTGGAAGCGGGGGGTGGATTACTGTGGCAAGGGGCGGGGAGGGCGGTGAGTCGGGTGGATGACAAGGGGGGAAACGAACAGCTCACCAAGTGTCCGAGGAGGGAGAGGGAAGGTGGGACATGGCCGAGCTGGACGGGGGCAAGAGTTAAACGGCGAGGGGCAAGGGGTCGAGGTGATGGAAAGCTCTAATGGCCCAGGAGAGGGCGCGATAAATAATGAGCGCGCGCAACCCAAGGGTGGGCCATTCCGGGGATACGCACCCAGCTCAAGGGATCCCGGAGGATGAGGTTAGTGGAGGTGCAAAACAGCTTCTGATGAGGTGCATTATTATTATTATTATTATTGCATCCTCGCAAGCACCAAACACGCACAAGCCATCAGGGTTATTGAACCGGTTATTTCAGCGAGCCCACTCCTCCGTCGGCGGGGGTTAGGATGCGGCCCAGGGTCCGTCTGCCTGGAACCTTCCCTCCGCATGGACAGGCCTTTGCCCTCTCCTCCCGACGTTTCCTCTTTTTACGCCTGCCACCGCTGGCATCCCCACTCGCACCGCGGCGTTGCTGCTTCGAAGGGGGGAAGTCGAGGGGGGGAGCAGTCGACCAAAGGGAAAAAAAAAGCTTATGTGTGCCGGGTCCGCTGGGTTCGTTGGGAGGTTCGAAAATGATAACTGCGGGCGGATTTTTAAGGGAACTCGGTGTAAACTCCGTATCTTGCGCGAATTCGGGTTCGGGTTACATAATCCCAAACAAGAAGAGAGGTTTCAGGGTGAGGGTTAGATTTTCGGGAAAGCGACATCACTAGGCAGAGGAAAACGGATCTTGGACTGGCCCTCCTCAAACAGATCCCCCGATTGTGGCTGCCCGCTTTCCCCCTTCCCCCCGTTCATTCAATAGAGGCTTGCCAATTCACGTCCTCGACGCCCCGATCCCAGTCGCGGACTTTGCCACCTGCGTCATTGCCCGCCTCGACGCTTTTGGACGGCCCCGCTCTCATCGTAGAGGATGGGCGGCTTCCCTTGCAGGGCATGCCGCCTGTTGGGTTGTCCCGCTCCGTCGGGTCTAACCTCGGGACGAAAACCCCCCCTACCTCTTTGGGAACAGCCCCCCTCTTAAGATTACTATTTCGCAAAAGCGCAACGAAGCTCCGACTTTTTGCCATTGCATCGGTTGTTTTGGAGAGGGAACGCCGGGCGACGGGAAACATCACCCACTAATAGCGCCCCCCCCAAAAATCATACAATCTCAGGGAGCAGTGAAGTTTCAAAACGCGATTTCGGTTATGTGTAAAGTAATTCCCAACCCTGGAATGCAGCCCTTGGGGGGTGGGTGCCACGTTTTGCGATATTTTACCACATGGCAATGAGGGGAGAACCCGTCCCACCGCCGTCCTTGACGACGACCGACTCCTTCCTCGAACTCCCTCCTCCCGACGGCGCGGGGCCGGGGTGAGATCCATTTCTACCACCAATCGTCGCGATCCGGTACCTCATCCGATCGAGATCCATCTGTCCGCCCGCCCCTTTCCTCCGGCGGACCCGCACACTCCACGTGGCGTTAGGTGGCGGTTGCCATTCCAGTCCCTGGATCCCGCCCTGCCCAGGTTGCTAACCAACTCCCAGAATAATGTGAGAGAGACCCATGCACCGAACGGTAGCAATCCAGTCTTCGAAGAACAGCTCCTTTTTGCCTTTGTCCTCCATTCAAAGCCTAGTCTTGCACGGGTTCCTCCATGGATTCCTGGTTTCTCAAAACATTCCACACTTTCCCCCGTCCAGCCATCCCCGCTCCCCAGTCACATGTTAAGGATCGCGATGACGATACGCGAGAGACGTTCAGGCGCGTCCGCTGCCGGTCTCTCAGTCTGCTAAAGCTTTTTTTCAATCCATGGTTCTTGCGCCCCCCGAACAAGGTATCCACCGGAGGAGTTTAGTCTTGCAACTTGCTAGGCTGACCCATCACTTTTGCGTTTTCAAATCCACCCCCAAGCCACACATTTGATCCCCGTTAACTAAACTCAGCGGCCGCTCCCTGAATAACTCCGAAGTGTATCATTATCTATATGATCATAATAGGGGTGCGCCAAACTAAAAATTTCGAACAGCATGAGTAAATAATAAACAAACGGGGTTAACATAATTTGCGCGTGCATGTAAACTGTGCATAAGCTCCAAGAAGGCCAATAATGAGTGTGCAAAAACATCGACCGCAAGCAATGTCCGTGAGACAACCCTCCCTCCTGGGTCCAGTTCAGCTCCTAACCTTGCCACCGGCGGCGCGACCAGCAACGAGACTCATGGCCGACGCCTCCGGATCCACTGAGCTCATCGCAACAGCCTTTGTCGATCCATGGCCATTGACGCTCCTCTCTAATCCCTTTAGCAACTTGCCCGCTTTCTCCTTTTCCGCCGAGGTTACCTCGACGCCATCCAACATCACCAGCTTCGGGCATGCCCGCATCACCAGCCCTCTGAAGCCGAGACGCGCGACGTACAGCTCGTCCGGTAGGTCCCGACGGAATTTGTTATCCAAGTCTTGCCAGGTAACCGCGCTGCCATTGCTGCGGCCGCGTTTCTGGGGCGACGCTGTCTTGGGATTCGATTCCGCAGCAACGGCATCCGAATCACCCGTTACGGAAACCCCGCGCTCAGACGGCTGAAGCGCGCCGTGCAGATCATGAACGATAATGGGGAGGTACCACCCCAAGGAGAACGGGTTCATCCTGCGAAATGCAAATCACGGTGAGCCAAAATGTCTATCAAGGGGCCATCGACACCCACCTCAGATCAACCTGCTCCATCTCTGGCATCTTCTGAAGCATCCGCACGATCGACTTGCTCCCCTTCAAGCGCGAGCCAACCACGCTGATCTTCCTCAGCCGAGACAGCCCAGCCATAGGCTTCGCAATGTCGCCAAGGAAATTGTAGTTCAAGTTGATGACACGAAGGTTCGGCACCATCTTGCTCATGTTCTCGGGGAGCACGGACAGTCGGCATGCCGCCATCTCCAAGTACACCAGGTTGTACATCGGCTCCGGGAACAATTCTCGGTCGTTGAGGGGATTGCCTGTTTTGAGCGAGCCGACGTCGGGCGTATTTTTCCAATTTGGAAAATGAAGCGTCAAATTGTGTGAATCACGTTAGCGTTTCGTTTCAGGAATATGCGGGCGTAAAACACGCACCCGAAATATACAGCCGCTTAATGTCCCGGACATCACGTAGCGAAAGTGACCTGTGAAAAGTGTCGGGTGAGCATTCCCGCTACGGCATAATACTCCATTTGGGGATTTGGAGGCTCGGGTGGCCGCAGCTCCCGTACACTTCCCACGACTGAAAGCGCCATGGAACGCACGGGACCAGTGCCTCGGACCTGAAACCGAAATGAAAATCACTCACAGGTTGGGCCCGGCCTGCGAGCGGACGCTCAGATTCTCAAGGCGGGTGAGCCGGGAAGCATTCAAGACGTCTCCCAGCCTATTATTATCCATGTATAAAGTCCGGAGATTCGGGAAAGCCGCCAAGTCCACCTGTTTTAGCCGATTATGACTTAACCTGAGAACCTTCAGTTTCGTCATTATTGCATCCGAGGCGAACGCCACCAATTCATTGTGATCTGGTGGAAAAGAGAATAATTCCGAAGGTCAGCGTAAGCTCCGCCTTCTCCGGCTCAGGGTCCGAGCAACCCTACGCAGAAGCGCCGCAGTGGGCCCTTCGGCGAAAGAAGCTCTTAGACTCTTCGACCGAGCTCCCAACCGGGTCCCGTGATTTCTTCAAAGGTGGGATGACACAATAGCGGAGTTACACACCTAAATTTAATGACGCCAGCGCCGGTAATGAACCGAGCCCTCTGACGGTGCTCACAGAGTTGGAGCTCAGATCCAGAGCTTCCAAACGAGGCCAGTGGAAGCTGTCAAAGTCCACTTCCTGGATGCGGTTGCCCTTGACCGAGACTCTCACAAGAGAATCCAGCTGACCAATACCGTCTAGGCGCACAATCCGATTTCCATCCGCCTTGAGGTCGCGTAAGTGGCGAAGCGCGCCAAACTCTGTTCAGCAGCACAATGTCGAGACAAGTTAGCCCGTTGTACGGCCTTCGATGTTCCGGTTAATCTTAGGGCGACTCACGTTCGAGAGAGTCGACTTGATTGTGGCTAATCTCGAGTTCTTCGATGTTGAGTAAATGGGCGAACGACGTCGAAGAGGTGAGTCTATCGCGGGCCCGGTCATAGTAAATAAGACATTCCTCCGTTTAGCCGATGAATAATCCGACTTACAAGTTATTTGCCGCGCTCAGGACCCGGAGGTTGCTTGGCAAGCCGCTCAGCCAACTGAGTGAGTTCCCGTCCCTAAGGGTCGAGCAGGTGCGTCCATGGGAGTGGCATAATGAACGGGAGAAAAAGAAGGTCAGCCCTGCAACCTAACGAACCCAGACAACGACCGGCAAAATAACTTAGCGGCACTTACACGTATATCCGATCCAAATTTGGCATGAGTTCTTTCAGGCGGTTGAGACTTTCCACGCCTTTCCGGCGAATATCGATGGTCTTGAGCGTCTCCCAATACGGCTCATACGGCTCGATTGACGTAAGCACTCGCACCAATTGCTCATGCGTTAATCTGAAGGAAGCTTCAGTGGTCAGGAAGGTCGTCTCCCCGGCACCTTCCCCAGCGCGAGCCTTAGGAGTGCGGGAGAAGGTCCGAGATGCGGAGTCGCCTCGGGGAACTAAAGCATTCGGATCCACGGTTGACTGGCCCTGGGGCGTAGGAAGGGGCGGTTTCGCTTTTAGTTGGCTCTGTTCCCGCGTCGCGAAGGTGTTGAGTCCAGCTGCACAGCATCGCAAAAGCGACGATTCAACGAGATATCAGTCAACATCCCAAAGCGTTGGGAATACGTAAAGAAACTCGGCGTTCCGTACCAGAGTCATTCAGCCCTTCCAACAAGTCCTGGCACCGTTTGGTGCGCGCAGATACGACGGATTGGGACGTCACGCCCCCTAACAACGTGCCAGTATTCTCTTCGACTTTGCTTCGGTCGCTGTCCTCAGTTTCCGTATCGGGAATATGAACTGAAACGTCTCGCATCTTTCCGCTCCTCCGGCCATCAGAGAAACTGACCGACCGACGCTGGCTGGCAGTGAGAGCCGTTACTCGAGGCGTCGTGGCCGCCACCACGGGCGTCGCCAGAGGTCCAGTCTGATTTGGGGTGGGCTTGAGAACTGACCGTATCGGAAGTTGCCTGGTAACAGCAGACGAAGGAGTCCTGGGAGTGCGAGCCGGTTTAACGGGCGAAAGGTCCATCTTTAGCGACATATTCGCGATACTCTCCGAGAGCTCCTCAAGCGTCCGAGCTTGTGCCTTTGGCGTTGCAAGGGCATTGATGGGTTTCTGTGGAGAACTTTCTGACGCTGTTGTGGAGAAATCATCGTACTGGGGCTCTGGAGCGTTGATCACGGATTCGGTGTCCCCGCCCAAGATGCTGTCGTCATCGTAGTCTTCCGCAATGGCCGATTCGTCCCCCTTGTCATCGTCGACCTCTTCAGTTTGGTCAACAACAGGCTCTTCAGAACTTTGTTCCACTTCCACTTCCTCTTCCTCTTCCTCAGCTTCCTCCTCCTCTTCCATGCTCTTGACCTGGTGACGGTCGCTCCGTGGAGTCCCAGCCAAGCTCTCGATGTCACCAAACGGATCATCACTTGTATCCCCGTCTCCAGTCACGGTGTTCCCTTCTCTCACCCATTTGTGCTGTTCCCTTGAGTAGACCATCCCACCAAGCTGGGCGGGTAAAACACCCTGTACTTCCTCGGGCCGGATCGTTCGCATTTGACCCACGAGGGGCGGGCCGGGCTGTTTGACGAAGCTGCCGACGGTCGTTCCTGATATCCCTGACGTCGTGCTCGACGAGACGAAGCGGTTCATATCCTCGTGAGACGCGGGGACGTGATTAGGATGGAGGGTCGCCGGGGCGGTAGAAGGAATCCGACGGCTCTCTGGGAGAGGCACAACAGACTGAGGAGCGGCGGCCCGGGGAGGAAGAGTACCATCAGATCTGGAAGGCATGAGATCATTGCCAAGGTGGGGCGGATCGGCGATTCGAGAAGTGAACACGATAGTGGGTGGGACGACGATCTTTTCCGGAGATAGATGAGGAAGGCTCTTTCCCCGGTGCTCTTGCAAACTCTTCTCGCCGATTGATGTCTGAGAGACTTCAGCACCGAGCTCGCGTTCTACTTCATCAGCAGCGCTCAGACGGCGCAGGAGCTTCCTGGGCGACTTCCTCGGCAGTTTTGGTGGTGGTATGGCGGGCAAGGACTGAGTTTCGTCCAGGATCGAGTCTCCCGTGTCATCAGGGGTTTCATCCTCCACAGCTTGCGATTCATCAGAGACGGTGCTGAGCGCGGACTTTCCACCTGCACTGCCACCCCATGACAATTCACTGCTCTGGTTGAGGACGTCCAACTTGATTTGGGCTAGAATGTTGGCACCTTGAAGACGGTAATTCGTTGAATTGCGCTTTACTCCGACCTCTGAGGACGCTGGATCAACTGGCGTCATGGCGGCTATCGTCGAAGCTGATGCTGAAGAGCTGGTAGACGATGACAGATTTTGGATTGGGTTTCGCGGGGCTAAAAGAAGACTAATTAGGCTCGGTAACAAGCAATGTAGAGACGTCGCTGACCGTCAGGATGAAGAGGTTCTGTCTTTGATTCGCGCCTATCGGCAACGACAGTCGAGGCCGGACCTTGGGTGATTTGGGACGGAACGCGACTTCCAGAATTCAACATCCTCGCAAAGGATTGGGAACCCTTGAAGTACTCTCGAGTTTGAACCTTTCCCCAAGGGCTATTACGGAAATCTCGACTAGAAGATGTCCGGGATGACAAGTCTTCCGGTGGGCTCAATTTGATTCGCTTGGTGCTCCTCCAAACAGGCTCCTCGTCCCCATCTTCAGAGTCGTGACTCGCAGATGGTGAACCCCGAATTGCAATCGAGTCTGCCAAAGCCCCCAAGTGATCTCGGGTGAAGGTATCGTATTTAAATTGGAAGAGTTTCAGCGGCGGGTCAGACGGTGGTCTGCCGTCCTCAGGCTGGGGTTCACCGTCTGTCGCGTTGTGACTAGCCGATCGGGTGGTCCCCCATGATGCCTCGCGGGTTTTTGCAGCCTGAGGATTTGGGCTCGGATTTGGAGGCGAATAATGGAGGGAGGCGTTGGCGTTGTCGTGGGATGGAGTCTTGGGGACTTGGAAGGTAAACTGGAATGTTGAACTCGCTTTACGGCCATCGAACGCCACGAGGCCTGGAATGTCGCTGGCGACGATTTCGTCCGAACCCTCCACTGCAGAGCCATCGACGTTGGACGTGTCTGATTCTGAAGGTGGGATGAACGACTGAGACAGTCTCGAGGGTGGAAGCGACCGAGTTGGTTGAGAAACGACACGCAGGCCTGTCGACGGAACAGGCGGCAGCGGCGGGGTTGTGGACCGCTCCGGCCCGTCCTGCAAGTCCGGAGTTGCTGGAGGCGATGGTGGATCGAACATCCTTTCCAATGCGAGGGGGGTAAAGAAGTCCTTCAGCATCCCCTTTTTTGGTCTTTGGCCCGGCTTCAGCCCCAGTGGAGTTTCCGGTAAAGGCTGGTCTTCACGAATGAGAAAAGTACCTCCTTGAGGAGAAGATCCATCCTGATACCCTGTACCGGGACTTGAGTTGGCAGAGCCCAAGAACCGAGATGTTTTGGTAGGGGTGGATAGTGAAATTATGTCTTTGACTGATGGACTGGACACATTGCGAATGCTGTTGTTGACCTTGAAGCTGTTGTTTGCTGGAACTGGAGATGGGGGAGGAGAAATCCACTCCTCGTCCAGCTCGTCGGTCTGCCACCCTGGAGCTGCCATTGTTGGTTGAAGGAGGGAGGTTTGTGGTCGACGCTTGCGGGTTGGGGAGAGGAAAAGATGGTCGTTGTCGCGTTTGTTTACCGTCACGTGGTTGCAATGTCAAACTCGTCACGAGTCGGACTGATCCCCGACCCCCCGTTCACACGAAGCTCGCCGTTCTCAGCAACTTCCTGGGTTTATCCAGACTCCAAATGGAGCTTTCAGCTTCCTTAGGCTGCCTAGGGCCGCTCAGAACGCCATTTTATAATGATACTCAACGGGCCGGCTCTGAGACATTTGGACGGATCGCCATCCTCGCGGATGAACCATCAAGTCACGGTTAAATCGAGGCATTTGAAGCTGCGAGATCAGCCTGATTTCTTGTGAGTTGCGCTATATAAAGCGCCAGCTGAGTGCCATGATGCCCGATTGTCCTCCTCCTTTCCCACCTCGCCGCACACGGGCTGGGTGACTTGCTCAGACCTCGGTGAATCAGCCTTTCATCACTACATCTCCTGTGACGAAGAACCTTCGGAGCTCTCCCAGCCTTTGCTTCTTGTTTTGCGACATGCGCATATTGTAATACAAGGATAAGGGGAGAAGGGAGGAGGCTTTGAGGGACCCGCGAAACGCGAGGGATTCGAAGAGGAGTCTGTGTATGATCCTCACGTTCTTGGTAGAGTCTTCGACTCCTGTCGGATGGTATAAGAAGATGGATGGAGAGACTTGGGGCTTGAAACATCACCTCGCGTTATAATGCTGCCCTCACCACCGACGTCGCCTGTTGCTCTTCCACCTGTTTCTCCCTTACCCCCACACTCTTTATCTACAACCAACCCAAATAAAATGACAACTCGCCAATGGGCGCCTCAGATCAAGGCTGGGCAGATAATTGCCTTTTCCGTATCCCTTGACGGACTGTGCGAACTCTTCCTCGACAATCCCGCCCTCATAGGAAACTTGAGGCGGATGCAATTTAACAAGTACCTCGGAGTGGTGCACGAAGCCTCGATTTATGACCCCCTGGGAGTCGTACAGGACGGTCTCCATCGGTTCTCCCGTCCTCCTCCGGAAGACATCAAGGTCACCCTCATCGGACCCGGACCGACACCCGAACTCCCGGCGGTTGGCATTCCAATTAACTCGACGTCTCAAATTCGATCAAACAGCTCTTCTTCGCTTCAACTACTTGAACCGATCACACTCCCATTTAGCCCCGCCTTCGCTTCTATCCATAAACCCATCCGGTTAATATCACACGGTGTTCACGCCTCAACACGACGGTCCGACGATCGCGGATCTAGCCTCACACCGGACTCTCAGACTAGCCTGGCCGATGCTGTTTGGCAGAAAGAAGGGTCATGGGAAGCGTCAGAACCCACGAACGGCAATAATGCCAGCCTTGACAACCCGGCGGCGCTAAACAACATTAACGTTCTCGTTGACGTTTGGACCGAGATTGATCAGTCTTGTTCATTTGCCGATCCGAGCTGTTTGCAGGGCGAGCTTGCCCAAATCCAACAGTACGCTCGAATTTACATCGGGGATCAAAAGCTTGAGCTAACCGAGGTTTAAATCCAGGACTATCGCTCGCTTCTATTGTCCTCCGTGTAACACGCCCAGCTCTGAAGGCTTGCTGGCTAGCGAGGTAAGAGTTAGAGGTGGCTGGGCTCGAATGACACAGGTGTGCTGATCCCCACGCCCAACCGTGCAGGAACCAGCACAATCGACAACAGCCCCCAGTGCAACCTCTTCGGGCGATCCAGGAACCATGTATGTTCTTGGACTGAGTGCAGCCATCACAGCGGGTGTATTCTGGACAAGATACTTCCGCCGCTGAAAATCACGCATCCTATTATGTAGCTTCAATCACTCCACTGTATCATCTAGCAACACCTCTCATCACTTCTTAGACTTAACCACATACCCTAATACCTTTTGTATTTTTTCTCTCACCTGAAATGTCACCTGGTGTGCCTTCCGCAGTCGTAGTCGATTGCTTTCAACCCTTGGCGGTCGAGCGTGGATCCACGGAAGGACATTCGGTATGCGACAAACATACCACACGGAGTAAGCAATTACTCCGACGGAGCCTGCATTCAACTACCAGGACTAACTAGGGATTACATGGGACTTCTACGCGGTACTCGGCATTGAATCATGCAAGAAGGATAATCAAGAAGAAAAGCGCAAGAAAAGCTGCGGTCATGACAATATGCGAAAGGAGAGGAGTTGGTTTCAACGGAAACTGAATAACGAAGAATGGGAGTCCAGCGTAGGCCAGTGCCTTAGGCCGTTGAGCTCGGGGGTTCTCCTGATGTTTCAGCTGGAGGGGATGGTGTTTCTTGAACGTCAACACCCTTGTAAGATCATGGGTCAGATCGATCAAGCAATGTCACCATTGAAGCTATTGTTCGTACCTTGGATCGGCATGCAGGGCAGTTGTTTCGGCCGACTTCGAGCCACTTATCCACACAGGGCTGATGGAAGGCGTGCTTGCACGACATAACCCGGATGTCCTCATCAGGCTCATAGTCACAGAGGCAGATGAGGCACTAAGGAAGCAATTCAACAAAAGGTTAGAACGCTCCGGCAATCAAAATGGGAGTTTTCGTCTTGCCAACTTACCCGTTCACTGGTGTTTGAGGTGATCTTTCCTTCCTTCTCATACCCAGTCACCTGCGACGCCTTGATAATCTCTAGACCAGATTGCTCAATATCGTTCTTAGACGCGACGGGTGGTTTCACTTGGCCAAGAAGCTCAGCCAAGCCCCAGAAATCGTCTTGGTCGAACTGGTTCAGAAGGAGATTCGGAGACGTGAGGATGGGATGCGATTCAGGATAGTATCCACCTATATCGAGAGGGTAGTGCGTCAGTGGGCCATATTAGCTTTAGGAACAAGCCCAGCCTTACCGATAACCCAAATCAGATAATTCCTCGTCCTATCCCGAGCTGACGGATCACCATCAATACTGGCCCCAGCGGGGGCGTCCTGAGTAGGTCCTGAAGGCATCAAGGTCGGCCCAACACTTGGACCAGCCAGACTCGGTTCTCGAGATCTTTGCGACCTTTCCCTTTCCATTCGTCGCCTGGCGGCAAGCGCTCTCGTCACTTCCAAAGCCCGCGCCCACGGCGGCCGGGAGGGATTGCGATCCTGCGGGGCCCGGATCGTCATTGACGAGCTGCTTCCGTTTCGATGGATTGAGGACGAGGGGCGGCTTAAATCGCTGGCCGGGGCATCTGGAATGATTGGCGGGGGTGGAGGCGCTGCAAGGGCACCGATTTCTTGAACCAAGGTGGTGGGCGCGGTTCGGATGCCCACAACAATCACGGGGATCAAAATAGTGCTGGCTTGGGGTGCTGGTGTGGCAGGCGGTGAAGGCGAGATTCCGACGTTGGTTTGTGGGGCGGCTGTCGTTTCTGCGGAGGAAGGGGTGGGGGCTGGCGGGTCGGAGGGAGGGATGGCCGCAACTGTTCGAGCCGGGAAGCGATGCCTACAATTTCCGAACCCTGTCAGCTGAGTGATTCTAGTCAGTCAAAGCAGTCAAACTTACATTCTCCACCAGTTCAACCGAGGCTCAATCACGCCCTCAGGTGCCCGATGAATCAGTCTTGTCCCAGCAGGAGCAGCCTGATTGTCTGAAGTCGACTCCGCTAAAGCCTCTTCTGACGGTCCATCAACTTCAGGAGTTGACGTTGAGGTCGTCTCCACCGGTGAACCTTCGGACGGACCGACAGGCACAGCGATTGGAGCACCCGTAGCGGCTTCGCGGTAGTTCATCCGTTCTTGCAATGTTCTCCTCAACTCTGCATTAGCATCCTGAAGGAATCTCTCGAAAGATCCTTCTGGAGGCTGGTCTCCTGATCCAGCAGTTGCTGCCGAAGGACTTGGAAGCGAAAGCGGGAGACTCGTCATACCTCCAGCTGGACCTGCCTCTTGACCTCCGGGTGAAGGTGTTTGTTCGTTTTGGGGGAAACGAGCGTCGCTTGGCCGCGGGGAAACGGGGCTAGAGGGTTCCTCGGCCTGCGATTCTCGATTCGCCAGAGCTCTCATTAACTCGCTCGCAATGCGCTCCCTAAGCGACTCAATGGGGTCCCGCGTTGGGTCTTCCGGCGGTGGCGTAGGAGTGTCTTCCACGGGATACGGACCCAATCGTTCGCTCCGACTTCTCCGATGTCCCCGGTCAAAGGTTGAAGAGGATGACGATCCGGGAAGCGAACGAAGCAATCGACCCAAAGCCTCTTCTTCCGCACTAGAGCCAAACACACGATCTCGTATAGACCCTATCAAGCTGCGTGGCCTGTCCCTGCTGCGACCGATGTAGTCGGGGACATGTTCTCCATCTGCAACATGCATAGTCCTAGGGCGAGGGCGTGGACCAACGCCAACCGACGATCGAGGTCTTAACCGGGAACCGACTGAGTCGGCTGGTGCAGGTTGCGGTTCCTCTGCAGGTACTGTGGCCTGGGGAGACGACTGTTCCGCATTAGCGGGGGTTGTTGAAGCGGCATTTGATGAACCGGGCGGGTCGGACATGAGCATGTTGGCAGTGGCGGATGCAGCAGCTCTGTTGCATATAACGGTCAGAAAAAGAATATAACGAATAAAATTTCGCATCGAGACTCACAGCAGAAGAGCGCCCAACAACTCAGCTGCGCCACTGGGGTTTTCAGCATCTTGGCTGGAACGTCTAGCTGCTTCCGCCTCTTCACCGAACGTTCCGGGGAGACGAGCATGTGCGGTACTAGCCGGTGCATTGGAGGGCAAGTCTGCAGTTGCATCAGAAGTTCCTTCTCCGTTGGTAGCGGGTTCCGAATTCGGTGTTGGTGGGTCCGGGCGTCTACGAGGGGGCCGAGCGGGATCCTCTGCAGCCTGAACGACGCCCTGAATGATCATAGTTGTACCAGCTGGGATAACGGGTAATGGAGGAACAATAGCAGGCTGAGAAGGAGGGATCGGTTGTATAATTCCTGTTGTGTCTGCGTTTTCACTGACCATAGGAAGGGTTGAGTTTGGCGGCAGCGAATTGATCGAGGAAGTCAAATCGGACATAGGGGGAGCGATTGAGCCCGGTTCCACAGCAGAGGACCGGGGATGCGAAGCCTCTCCAATATCGGATCTCAAATCCATGTCTAAAGGAGACTCCTCCGGTGTAAACATTGGGTCCTCCGAGGCTACATGCTTATTTTCCTCTCCAACTTCAGCCACAGAGATGCCATCTAACGTGGCCAGATCTGCCTCGTGACTGTCTTCATGAGTGAAGGAGTGCCATGAGGCAGGTCGTGATAATCCAAGTGCGGCGGGATCTTCCTCTAACACGGGTGAAACAGGTGCATCCGATGCTGGATCACTACTTGGCTCTGTGGAAGCGACTGTTGCCGAAGGGGTAGAAGGGGGATCGGATGAGGTCGAAAGTCCACGAGTTGGAGTGTTTCCAGAGTCGGGTGATGAAGTGCCAGATAGCATGGCTATCTCGCGTTTTGTGGGCGCACGGCGAGCCGTGTGATTATTGCCTTCCAGCAGTACAGGAGGCGTGTTCGATGGTGAAACGGAAGATGAAACTTGTTCTGAAGTTGAAGGAGTGGATCGAGAGGCGTTAGGCGGAGAGGAGAAAGACCCTCCTTCCATAGTTGGTTGGACCCCTGTGGAGGACAACAGGCCAGCGGCGTCCCTCTGGCTCAGGCTAGATTCAGGCGTCGCCCCGAGAGAAGTATCTCGAGAACTGTTCACTGTCCTGGACGGGTGTGACCCCTCTGGTTGCTGGTCGGCTTCAACATACGGAGACGCAGTAGAGGGATCCCGGGAACCATGCAGGCCGGTTGGAGCCCAGCTCCGACGGTTAAAGAGCCTTCGAAGGCTTGACTTTACAGATAGCGGTGGTACTGAAATGTCTGGGTAGGGAAAATGGGATTGGTGAGCCTTGACTAACTAGCGTTGTGTAAGCCAGAACTGACCACGGTCGACGGCGTTGAGCGGTTCCCCCCGCTCGTTAAGCCTAGGGTCTACAGTGCTCATCGGACGTTTCCCTCTTAATAGCGTCGACAATCGCTTGCGAGGAGCCCCGCTACTGGGTGTCCTTCTTCGAGGGACAGGTGCGGCAGTATCGCGTTGTGGACTGGAAGCGTCCGCGGCAGACAACTCTCGCTGAGGGCTAGCTACGACATTAGCTTGGTCATGCTGGCGGACACCGGACGGCTGGGAGTGGCTTTGACCCATGAATGGGCTGTGTGCAGTATGTCAAGAGCGAGCGTCTAGCTATCTGGTACACACAACCATAAGTGACTGACAAAGAATGTGGGAGACGACATTCTTACCTCTTGTCTTTGATAGTGAGAGGGATGTGTCGTCAATGGGGAAGAGTTTTACAGAAGGTGGGTGGTTGTAGCGTGCGGTTTGAATGATTAGAGTGGGTAGATGGTAGAAGAGGAGTGGTGCGTTAGCGGCCTGCCGGTTCTGGGGGGTGCTGGAGTCGCGCGTCACTCTGAGCCCCTCAGTTCGCGGCAACTGTCAAAGTCCGTTCGGCTTGCCCCGGATCTGGATGGACAGATCCGTTGTACGTAGGTGGCTTTTCGTTGGTGTTCGGATGATCAGCAGGTTGGGTTGCACAATGTTACGGAGGTCTTTATAGATGTTCGGGCTCTCTTCCATCAACACCAAGGGTGGCCTCGGGAACAGCACAGCCTCACAACACAACGGCCGTTTCCAAGCGATCATACACCACCCGAAAAGCGTGAATGCGGCGAGGAGCGCACACGGGAAAGTAAAAAGGCGAGGCAGTAGTCAATAAAGTCGAACATTACGAACTAGACAGCTCTTTCGTTGGCCGCGGCGCCGCCTAGGAGCCTGAAATCGAATTCTGAAAGCATCTGAATTCTGAATTCGGCTTCTGGTAATTACACTACTCCTGCAGCCTTGAGTTTTGCCACGAGCTCGTCAACATTCTCAACCTATGTAGTGAACTCTATCAGTCGACTTCCTTTCGCCACCGCTGTGAAAAGGAGGAGCCCACCTTTGCGCCTCCAACCCGTTTGGGTGGTTCGGCAACCTTGATAGTCTCCAATAAAGGAGTCAAATCCACCCCAAGATCTGACGGTGTGACTTTCTCGATCTTCTTTTTCTTGGCCTTCATGATATTGGGCAGAGATGCGTATCGAGGTTCTGAGGTTCAACACACAACGCCCGCGTCAGTCTCCCAAATATAACGAGACGCCGATAATGTAACGGAATAAGAAAGTGCAGCTTACCATTTAACCTAGAGTGGCGAGAACCGCTCAGTTTCACTGCCATGTCCAATATTTCCTTCCCAACACTCACCGCAAATCCGTCGTAATGACAGCCGGCAATTTGACTTTCATCTCTTCCAACCCACCATCAACCTCTCTCGTAACCTTAACCTCCTTTTCCCCGTCCAAAACCTCGACTTTACTGGCGAACGTTGCTTGACCCCATCCAAGCAAACCAGCCAACATTTGACCCGTCATTCCATTATCTCCGTCGATAGCCTGCTTGCCCATGATCACCATATCCACAGGCTTTCCCTCCTTCCTGATGAGGGCAGCGAGAGCTTTGGCAACCCCTAATGGTTCAGGCTGAGGGGCGGTTTCTGGAACCTCCACGTGAACGCCTTCGTCCGCTCCCATCGCGAGACCAGTGCGGATGACCTCAGCAGCTTTCGGAGGGCCTATTGAGACGACTTTGATGCTCTCAATCTTTTCCTTGTGGCGTTCTCGTAGTCGAACGGCCTCCTCGACAGCTGTGTTCGTTCCATTGAGCCTCATGTTAGCACGACGAGGGAAAATCCAAATAGAGAGTTCACGACGCCTATATGAAGCGACTAACCGATTTCATCGAATGGGTTCTAGGTTTGAGAGAAGCGGTCAGCTTAAAATTCGAAAGACGTCATTGCAAAAGCACCGTACGCACCATCGAATGCTTGACATTGGTATCAACACCAGTCTGTTGAGCATTCACTCGGATCTTCACGGTATAGTCTACGCATCTACCTCCATAGCAAGTCCGGTGAACACGTCCCGACAAGATTAAAGTCAGCGACAATTCCGAATTCGGCCGTAGTGCTCCATGTCGCACCTCTTCACAGGAACCAAAAGGCGCATGCAGGTAGGTGGAGTTGGACGCATCGTAGCAAAAGGCTATAAGTAACGTCAAAGTCGGCAAGAGTGAGAGGAGAGGAGAGGAAGCAAAGTACGGAGTCGGACTGGGAAAAGGATTTCGGTCCAAAACGAAAACCCGGAAGGAGCTCACGTGAAAGGGATCTCGCTTAGGTAAGGCGGTCACGCAATATTAAAGTCGGGCTACCGTGCAAGCCGATGCTTGGGGCACAGCTCTGGAGGGAGGAGGAACGAAATCTCATTCTTACGCAGAAAAGAACAAGCGGAGACGAAAGGAGGAATCATCCCAATAGAGGTAGATCAACAAGAATGGTTAATAGTACAAAACGAGAGAGCGGACGGTCGAAGCGGAAAGAGAAAGTTCGACTAAAAAGATGAGAAACCCGAGGAAAAACAAGGAGAGTAGGAGAGCGGAATCCGTGAAAGTAGCTAGGGGAAAGTAGGAGTTAGTGGTAGAGGGAGGATGAGGGGGTAGTAGGGATATAAGTGTTACCAACAGCGGCCATCAGAGCCAACGAGAGAAAGGGTTGAAAAAAAGAATCTACAACGAAAATTAAGCCGCACAAGGCAACTAAGAGAACCAAGTGCGGAATAGGTAGTAGAGACGAGGTGTTGCACGGGCGCAACCATCTCACATGATGACGCACTTGCAGCACCCAGCGCCTTCATCGTCTTCCTTGCCCGCCCTGCCGACTGGAGTGGCCATCTCGCTCGGAGAGGTGACGACAATCGCCGGCCTGCTCTTCCTCAACTCCTTACCACGCTGTTTCAGCTCCTCCTTGCTAAGTGTAACTGGCGGCGGTCGTTGCATGCGGGGCTCCAACGATTGCTGAGAGTGTTGTGAAGGAGCGGCAGAAGCAACCTCTAGCTCTGGCTCGGGCTCGGGCTCCTTGTCGTGTATTCCAATGGCATAGGAGGAGAATGGTGGTGGAGAATCTTGCCGTGGTGGGAAGTCTGGACCTGCGGGCGGGGAAGATGGCTTCGCGGGTGGCAACGACAAAGCATCTCCAAAGTCCAGCGGAGGTACCGTCTTGTCTTTTCTCTTGGTCCCTTCGTCCCTTCGTTTCGCTGCGTCGTAGCCGAAGAGTCCAGCGGCGGGTTCGTAGACCTGGTTCTTCTCCCTCTCCTTCTGTTTGACTGTGTCCGTACCGAGCATGGTAATATCCGGCTGTGATTCGTTGAGACCCATTTTCTTCGCGACGGCTGGGAGAACCATGTCGTCCCAGTTTCCGCCCGTCGGCGGTCTTGGAGACTGGGCCCACGGAGGGATGGCATCCGCCACAACAGGAGCGCGCTCCCCACTCGCATTGCTGGGTCGTGATTGAGCTCGTTGTCGAGGCTGTGATTTACGGGGCGTCACTGGCGTCTTCGCAGCTGAAGGTCGACCGGTCTTGCGCGACGATTCGCTGCTGGTAGCTGTGTGGCCTTTCGCCTTCTGTACTTGCTTATGAGTGGCATGTGATGCCGACGAGGTCGGCGACTGTGCGCGACTGTCGATGCTTGCCCTTGGCTGAGACTGAGGAACGGGAATTGCCGAGGGAAATGCGGGCTGAGGCAGTGGAGGTGAAGCTATCCTCGACGCTTCTGGTACAGGCCGAGTATCTTCTTGCGTGACATAGTAGTATTCGTATGGATCTTCAGCAGTTCCCTGGCCATGTGGGTCTTCGCTGTAGTCACCCTCCATATCGCTGAGTTCCCTCTCGTGCGGCACGTAATCCATTTGCTCAGCCCTCCTCCGCATGGTGAGCGAGTCCAGTGCTGCCTGTTGTCTCTGCCGGCTTGTCATCCATCGATCGTCCACGCCGAAGTCGTACCCGCCGACTGCAATATCCAACATCTCTTTCTGAGTGTGAGCTTTGCCGACTTTAATCTCCCCACGTCCACCGTTCCGGCCACCTCCTTCTCTACCTTCCCCCCGATACCAGTGCTCGAATTCCCTTTCTTCGACTGAAGGCGCTGCAGAGAGACGATTGGGATTAAACGGCGGAGCCTCGTCACGGATCTTATCACCAGGATGAAGGTGGCGGGGCAGTTCCACGTCGTTCGGCTGGTCTCGCCAGATGTCGGGCGAGGTCTCCGGGCTAGGAGGGAAAGTGATTTGTTCCTGCCCAGCCGTCCCACTTCGTTTAGCGATTTTGCTTCCGCCTGCTCGCCCGACGCTGGCTTTCATCGGTGTGTCAGAATTTGAGGTACTTCGCGCGCGCTTCCGTTGGGGTATTTTTGAAGGGGGTGGTTGTGTTGGTAGCTTGCTGTTCGTGATCATCGGAGAATTTGCGCGAGAAGATGCCGGGGTCGGAATGCCATTGAGCGCTGTAGGATCGGTGGTCCCACTCGCATGCCGACCTCCATAATTTATTCCAGCATTTGGCGTTCGTCGACCGTTCGGGGCCTGTGCAGAGCCTTCATCGTCCTTTTCAAATGGATAGGGGGTCGAGTGTGTTCTTGTACGGGTAAAAGGTGGTTTGTTGGAGCCGGAGCCACTGACGTTGGAGCTGCTACCATCTCTCCGCATGTTGCTGGGGCCTGAGGAAGGAACGATGGTGGCAGCGGTATTCGGGCGGTCGCCGGAGTAGGTCGAGTCCTTTGCCATGCTACTGCTCGGACGCGGAATGGCTGTTGGTCGATAAGTATCGGAATAGTTGCGATTCCCCTGCCCTTTTGAAGATGGGGTAGGCGACCTGCTATCGTATTGGGACGGCGGTTGCTGCTTGTGAGGCTGGGCGGATGGAGATGCGACAGAGGAGGTTGGCTGGTGGTAGTGTTGTTCGTCCCGAGAGTTTGACGTTAGAGAATGGACTGAAAGCCGGTTTTCTAATATCCTGGATTCCTGCTCCAAGCCTGTATTATGATTAAAAGTACGCAGAGAGTAAGAAAGTGGTGAGCGGTTGGGCTGGATATCGGAGCGCAAAACGTGATGCGTAGTGGGGCAGAACGGTCACGTACGTTTTCGGAGTGACGGTACTATCTGTTCTTCCCATGCGCTACCCGTTGGAGGGTATGGAGGCTGGACGGCAGCAGTCATCGAGCGCTAGAGCCGGTCGGAAGAAAGAGTAACGAGCGAAGGGTGATCTGGCCGTTTCCTGTAGAGACGGTGGCTGGCATCAGCAACCGGCGAAGATCATTTCTGGGGTCATCAATACCCAAGGAAAAAATGCAAGTCAAAACCCACCGAATGAACGATCCTCGGGGTGTATTGAAGGGGAGGGATAGAGTAAGTAGCTGAACGGGTAAATGTGGGTGGGGGGAGGGGGGACAGCGGCGGGGAAGAAGAGTTGCAGAGAAAAAGATGGGTCGGTGATCAGTCTGGTTTGCGAAGCTACGGCGATAACGGCTTCTTTTCGAAAAAGCGCCACTGATGGGAATTTCCTCTTAATCACCAGGGCCCATCAGCAGCCCAAGTGTGAAGCAAAGGGACTCGGGCTTCAAGCAAATTTTTCACTCAAGGTGCAGTGGGCGACCAAGGCTTCGCGAATGTCTCGCTGACTTCCGTTCGCTCCTGCGGTAGCAGACGCAGAAACGACCCTGTAATCCCCGCAGAGCAACGTCCCGGACAACGCCGAATAAGGTAAACAGGGAAATACGATAATGAAATCGATGTCAACGCTACTACTCTACGAGAAGATGAAGCTAGTTTGCTGAATTGACAACGAGACAGTGTGAGCAAATCAAGCCTCAAGTCGGTCTTTGAACGGGGCTCACCCAACGATAATTTACTTCCGGACAAGGGGAATACGGAAGCCCGAGACAAGCGCACGAGCCTTGTTTTGGGCATCCTTGCCACGAGCGTTGGTGATAAACTCGATGTGGAAGCCATGTGACCGCGGATACGAGTCGAAATTGACCTCAACCTGATGCGCAGAAATAGGCGTTAGTCCTGACTCCCTGAGCTCAAGCCATCGAAAAGCCTACCTGAGGGAAAAGGGACATGGCACTAGGGGGTAAGCCGAACGCCACCACGCCGGACATCGCGCTTGGGGTGTTCATGCTCGCGGAGGGGGGTGGCATAACAATACCAGCGAAATCCCTCATCCGTGGCAACACAAACTCCGCCAGCGAGTTAATAAACTCGTACATCTTCTCTCCCCTAAGCTCCACTTTCACTGCTATTGGCAAGTTCTTGGTGATGCGGAACGAGCTGGATTGTTTCCGAGCGCGACATACGACGACGCCCGAGGACGAGTCCTGCCCGCCTTGTTTCTCCAACTCGCCAGACAGTTGCCTGAATAGCGCCATAGCGGAGAGGATCGCTTGACGGTTTGTTTGAGCCTCTTTGACGTGAGTGTGCAGAACGATCTTCTCCAGCTTGACAACATTGGCAGCGTCGGTTGGAGGCGCGGCAGGTCGAAGGCCCTTGCCGCCTTTAGGTTGAGGTGCAGGTCGATGACGGGTGTAAGGATTTTCTGGGTCGTGTTCCGGCCGTTTTTGAGGGCTGAACGTCACACCGTGACGGTATGTGAGGTAGAGAAGGTCCTCTGACAAGGTATTGTGATAATGAGCCAAGGTACGCGGTTCGGAGATGGGGCCGACGCGAATATCCGTCTTTTGGAAGATCCTAGCATAGTTCCACCGCTTGTGCGTCTTCCTAACCTTCATTTTCTCGACGAACTCCTGGTTGACGGGTTTCGGTGCCCGTTTTGGCTGGTTTCGCGAGCGACCTTTGGTTGCCGCCGCAGTCGACATCGCCAGAGCCGCGGACGAGGTCGTTGAAGTCGTATTCGACTGCGCTGCTCGAGCAAGAGCGCTTGCTGCCCGTATTGACGCGTGCATTGTGCTGGCTGTCGGAGGTCGTTTTGGTAGATTGATTTTTGGATGCGCTCGATTCACACGGATCAAGGTCTCCGTCGGGTGCTGTGACAATAGCGAGGAGTTCCCCCTTGGATTCCCTCCACCCACCGCGGCCTTACAAAGGACCTCATTAGTCGGTCATCCCACCACCCGTGAACCATCGGAATGGAGCAGTCATTACCAGCGTCGGGAAACGTTTTCATTCGACTCAAGCGAAAACGACAGGATGAACCGGCGACTCACCTAGGTGAGGACAAAGGCTATAGTGAACTCGACATTACACCAACATATATGACGGATTCATATAGTCGCTGAGATCGCTGCTCGCGGCACGAAGCGGATGCGGGACATGGTGATTGCTCCTGGAGTGTTCACCCATGTCGGAACTGTTGAGGATTCCGCCATGTTCGACGACACCAAGTTTATGGAAGATTTGAATGTAACCCGTCCAAATACATCTTTATGCAAACCAGGGGGTCTAACGCAATGCTATTTCCCATCAGCAACGCGTGAACATCTTGACTCAAGCATCCCCTGTCACCACGCCGGCCGCATCCGAACCATCCGCCACAAAGCCGGCCCAAGCAGATGGCCCCATGTCTGTCAGCTCAACCCCGGCGCCAGTTAGCCCTATCGCCTCCACCTCCGCTCCAACTCGTACTTTCTCTCCCACTAAAGCAAACGCCGCCCCAAAGACCTTTACCATCGTTCCGAAACCTGCTATTTTTGCCAAAGGTGCACAATCAGGTCGTCGGTGAGCACCTCTTTCCTTGCCCCGGCTTTTTATGAGTGATTGACCCTTCTAGATGATAAGTCCAACTGCTCCCCCCGTCGTTCGATCCGCCGCCGAGCTCGCTGCAGCCGAAGCTGCTGTTCCGGCAACCTTGCCCTCCTATACATTCTACGAAGCAATTGCTGACGAGGATGCCACTCCCTCCGGAGAAACTGAAGATGAAGATCCTGCAATGGCGGAGTTCAATTCAATGGTCAGCGACTATCTCAAACGTAAGGGCACCCCATGCTGATAACGCGCAATGGGCTTGATCTTACCCTTTTTACTCATCTCAGTCAATAACATCTCGCTTGCCGAGCCCAAGCCATCCAGTCGGGCCGTGTCCCCATCATTACTCTCACCGACAGACGAGAAAAAATTGCCCAACGACAGCTCGAACGAGGATTACGTCTACGATGTCTTTTACTTCGCTCTAAAAGATATCAACGATGTCAACGAGCTTATGGCACGCGAAGCTGGAAGTATCGCGACCCTGTTCGTTTGGATCATTTGATGCACTCGGCGCCACATTGCTGACCTGCTTTTCGGCAAATGTGTGCAGCCGAGGTCTTCCGGAAGAGTTTACCGAATACTTCGTAGAAGAGGGGTCCGACGACTCCGTCAAGGATGAGGCTGATGAAGACTCAAATGGTGGGTTAGTCTGTTGAACCCAATCTTGTTGGTCGGCTGATTTGCCTTTACATCGTTCTCATCAGAGGAAGATTACTACCGCAACGACTATCCAGATAGTGAAGATGAGATTATTGATGACGAAGAGGATGTCGATCGTGGTAAGTGGTTTGACCGCCATGGAAGCTGCTCACATTCATTCGCCTCCTGCTGCGCTCTATCTAGGTTGGAGGCACTGGCAATATGACGATTAAAGTGCACCTTTCGGAATATTTAACCTATGCAATCCTTTATTTCTTGTTCACAGTGTCCAGTTACAGTCACAAACCTCCCTTTACACCTTCGTCGGTTTTGGTAACCCGTTATGTTGTAGATGAGCGACTATTGCGACGACGATATGGTCCATAACAAAGGTAAAGACGAATGCGTAGGGGACGAAGGAGATGCGATTAAAATATTACAGGAACTCAGTGTTCCGCAATATCTCGATATCTTGCAATGCGTTCCGTAATATTGTGTCCTTTACAGCGGCAAGGACCAGTCGGAACTATGGAAGAATCGTAAATCATTTCAACCGCGACTCCCGTACAGATGCTCGAACTCACGTTCAGTGTATCGAACTCGTTCGTGATACTGACAAGTTCAAAAGACCCGAATAAGTTGGTGCCAGTCGCTGCGAGAGAAGGTGGAATCCAACGACATACTGAGCATAAACATCCAAGCTCGAGGCCCTGTTCGCCTGTGTATACTTCCGCAGAATATACCGGGCGGCCGTGTGAGCATCTTGCCCGCCTGTGTACTCTGGAAAATATCTCTCAAATGGCGCCTTTGCCAATTTTGCTTTGAAAACTTCGATTTTAGTTAGGAACAAAATCACCGACATTCTTGAAAACCACCTCGAGTTGACAATAGAGTCAAACAAGGTAAGGGATTCAGTCATTCGGGTTTGTTCTTTATCTTCCCAAAGTACTTGATCGTAGTGGGACAGTGCGGCGCAGAATATAATAGACGTGACTGCTTCGAAGCAATGGATCCATTTTTTACGTTCAGATTGTAAACCACTGACGTCAAGAATACTATTGAAAACGTAGTTCACATTAACAGTCATGGCTGCAGCGAGACACCCAAAGGGGGAACTCAAGTTACGCACCGTATGGGTAATTCCCCTACATTTAGCGTCATCTCAACGATTCCCTTCGGCCTTGCCTTCGCCTCCGCTTTCAAAACATCCCTCAATGAAGGGACATAATCATCCTGAGAGATCCTCTGCACCTCAGAAAAGAAATAAGGGGCCGAGTCCGGGAGGTAAAACTCGGAAGAGCGGTCCATAACGGTAGCAATGATGGGGTCCTTCCAGATGCAGTCAATGGCGTTAGCAATGTCGGGTGCGAGACGAAATGATGAATCAGCCTCGATTTCATATTCAAGGATCTGCGTGGCGTCTTTCTGGTTTGTTGGTAGGTAGTGAGATAGGGTCGTTGGAGCCGGAATTGGTCAGGGGAGGGCGGGAGAGAATGAATGCTGATCAATCCTCGCGATCCGAATCAACGGTGAGAACGCAAGAACGCACTCTGTTGATGTCTTGAACAAATTCTAGACCAATCTTTCTCGTTCCCGAAACAAGATCTTTTGCTGAATCCACGAGGTTCTCGTACACGGTGAGACGGAATTCGGCCAGCTCTTCAGAAGTATATCCGTCCTGAACAATAATCTTCATCTGTTTAATGATTGTGCTCTTGCCTGACCCTGGTGTGCCTGTTGGCATAGTTTGCCGTTCATCGCATGGGAGGTTGGTTAGTGTTATGGCCTATCTTTGGAATCGGAGTTGGACTACACCCAGTAGCAAGATCTTCTCTTCCGTTCTAAGCCGCTTTCTGTCCTCCTGGATCTGCTTGTCAATAGCCATACTCTTCATTCGCTCGGATGTTCCTTCGGTCGACAGATTCGCACCCATTGTTTCCTAAAGAAAATAACAATCACGCGTACGTAACATGCGTCGGTGGCGTTATCCTGATCTACGCCGGAGGCTGTGGGAACTGTTCAGGCACTCAACAACTCAAGGAGAAGGTCGGCTTCTTGAAGAATGTACGTCAAGTACATGAAAACACTGTTAGGTAGTGAAGAAGCTTGATGATTAAAAGCCCCCCGAAATAATCGAGGATAGCCTGGCTACAGAAAGTGGACCTACTCGCATAGACATGGAAAAACGACAGGGACCGTGACCGTCCACCTAATAGCATAGATAAACAACACATACGTAGCAAGCACAGGGAAAATTTTAGACCAAGGTTACAGGATGCCAGCGCACCGTACCGTGCTCTGCGATATTAACTCTTCTACTGCATCAAAGACGATTCGGGACTGCGAAACGTGCAAATCGCTATTAGCCACCACGACCAGCTAAACGAGCCCCAATCATAGAGCTCACACTCGAGGCATCTGCCTCACGCGTGATACTAACGGATTTTGGGACAAGATTCAGTCCACACTGGCCTCATACAAGCAAGTGGTCGGGCGAGAGAACGCCGGATCGCGATCTACCCAGTAAGACAACTCACTGAGGATAAATACTCAGACCTCCCTATTTGTCTCAATAAATCTACACCCAATATACTTGACTGATTTGTTGATGTCTGGTCCATCCGCATACTCCGGGAAATGGCCCCGATGCGCAAGATTCTCAGTGAACTTGGAGCTTTTCACCAAAGACGCTTTCCCACACGAATCACTGCAAGGTGGGCTATCAACGAAATTGGAAGGACTTCTGAAGTAGTTTTACAGCTCGCAAGAAATAACAATCGACTCTCAGCCATAGCGGGAAACGCAGGGCAAACGGTAAACCAATCAACCCGGCGAAGCGAATGCGAAAAGGGCATACGTAAGAATATCCCAGGAGAAAGCATTGGATTTCAAGGTCCTCTCAAGAATGAAATATATTTATAAATTTGGTAAACTTGTGAAACTTCAAAATTACTAGTTAACGCTAGTCTAGCTATCAGACAAGAGGAGGGTATCCTCTCCTCCCACCATCAAGTCAATCGCAAGCAAGGCAGCCAACCTTTCACGATTGTTCTGCGCGAGGCTCTGCAAGATGTACTTGACTGTTTTGTTAATATCTGGTCCATTAGCATACTCCAGGAAACACCCTCCAGTGGCGCCTGGGCTAATTTAGATTTTAAGGAGCAAATTATTGGATATTCGCGGTGTGCAGGCAACAAACGATCGCATGATAAACTCGAATATTTATCGTGACCGTGGTGAAGGCCCGAAAGATGCTATATAGATGTGATGGCTTCCACATGCAAAACTAACATAGGGAAGATACCGATCGCGAGCAGAGTCACAATACCCCTGTACCCCTGAGCCCAGTCTGCAATATAGTTTCTCTTATTGCGGCAAATACCAGTCGCGTCTGGGGAACCAGCCAATCGTTGTCAGTGAGAACGACCGACTGGACTAACCGCGGTATTTTAACTCACATACGAGGTATCAGTTAGTTTTATTAAGCTATGAATTTTGGTATCTGCAATGAGTCGACGCGGAACACATAATCAAGGAGTAGGAGGAGAGGAAGACACCCCAATCAAGAAACTTACTGAGGGTAAATACTCAACTTCGCCCTATTCGCCTCCGTAAACTTCCGCAAAATATACTTGGCCGCTTCATTGCTATCCGTTCCACCTGTATACTCTGGGAAATATCTCTCCAGTGGCACCCTGGCCAATTTGGCTTTAAAAACGTCGATTTTGTCGAGGAGCAGAAATACGTAGGCCCTTGAGAAATAATGAGAGTTGACAATGGATTCGAACAAGAGCAAAGATTCGGCCATTTTATTTTGGGACTTTCCTTCCTCGACGATTTGGTTGTAGTCTGAAAGGGCGACGCAGAACATGATTGATCCGACGCAATCGAAGCAATGGATCCATTTTCTACGCTCGGAACGTAGATCGCTGACGTCAAAAATGCTGGAAAACGCGGCATACAGTCTCTTTTAGAGCTGGAGCCGTATAATGAGGAAGATGTGCGGCAGGTCACATACGATATTGACAACGACCCCAGGCCAATCCTCGTCTCCATGATCCCCGTCGTCCTCGCCGTCGCTTTCAGCACATCCGTATAGGAAGGCACGTAATCCCCTTGAGAAATTCTCTGGGTTTCCGAGAGGAAATAATTTGCAGAATCTGGGAGGTCGAACTCGAAAGAGTGATCCATAACCGTAGCAATGATAGGGTCGTTCCATAACGAGTCGATGGCATTGGCAATGTCAGGTGCAAGACGGAATGCCAGATCGTTTCCAACTTCATAATCGAGTATCTGTACTGCGTATGTCTGGTGCGTGGGTAAGGTGTAACGGGGTTGTTCCAGGCGGTATCGGTGGATGTTGACAGGGACGTCGAAGCGTTGTTCAGCCCCCACCGGGAGATGCAATGAGAACGCCGAAGCCGCGAGGACGCACCCTGTTGATCTCTCTGGCGCATTCCACGCCAATATTCTTCATTATCAGAACAATACCTTTTGCTGAGTCGACGAGGTTCTTGTATATAACGGGACGGAATGCAGCTAGCTCGTCGAAACTATATCCGTTCCGGTAAAGCAGCCTCATCTGCTTGGTGACCGTGTTCGCGCCAGATCCTGGAATGCCTGTTCCCGTCGCATGGCGCCGGTACAAGATAGGTGGGTAAGTGCTTAAGCTCTTATGGGATCGAGGCTTGAACCATACCCAGTAGCAAGACTTTGTGTTCCAGTCTTCGTGAATCCGCGTCGATCTGCTTGTCGATATCCCTACTCCTCTGAGCCCTCTCCTGCTCTACTTTCCTTTTGGTCGAAATATTTGCACCCATATCCCATGAAAGAAGACAGCTACACCAATGGTATCAGTGGTGGTGGGGGTCGCTGTCTTTCGTTCCACGTGGGGTTGGGGAGTTGTCAAAGATCGGGTGAATTCTTCATCCCACGCCGTTTTCGGGACGCTGGGTCACAAAGGAAGATGTCGTAATCTAGGCATAGCTAGACATCCACATTCGAAGGACCTTTCGATAATTGGATCTCCGCGCTTCATCGTGTAGTCTGCTGCCTGTCCCGGCAATTCGAGAGTGTCTTCGATAAGTTTCATTCGCCGTCTCAACGCTCCCCGCCATCTTCGCCCTTTCATCAAGCTAACCCCCGGGATCTCAAACTCATGATCGAGTATCCAAAAATTTACGCACATCAAAATCCGAGAAATCAACTCCTGTTAGGATTTCATACTCTCTCTGCCACCCACAACCATGGGGCCACGCCAAGTTCTCCTGGCGCACACTCATTACGGGATGTACCCCCTTCTTGCGCTCGTTTGATTCAATCGATACCAGTAGCTTGAGCAGTAAAGATACGAGAGAGTAAGGTTTGGATATGATACACGAAGAGCGATACGAAGGAACAAATCGGGACATTTATCCAAGTCTGCAGAGCGGCTAAGGGGCTAGCGGCTTCCCTAGCTTCCGGATGAAGCAATCTAAATTGACAGGTTCCAAATGCGCTCCATTCTCGACGATGGGTGAGCCTCCACCCAGGTCGAGACAGCATAACGTTGTTTGGTACGCGTATTCGTCATACCCGCTGAAACCTGCTTCTGCTAGGGACTGGTGTGCGCCTACAGACCCGGTTTACCGTCCCAGGCAATTGGAGAAATGCTCGCTCTCATGTGTCTTCCCACATGGCAAGGTAACACAAGAAAGTGGAAAATTAAATTCTGAACGAGCCACCTAATTCTATCGACAGACCAGCGTATAGAAAACTGGAGTACGGCCACACGACGACAGGCAGGCTATTGGATTGAGACCATACGTGGAACGATGGAGGAGGGGTGAGAGAAACATCACAGGACTCGAGTGTCCTTCAGCACCCCACTATCCCGCAACGCATTTTGCAGTACTGTCTCTTTTACAGCAGCAAGGGCCAGTCGGACCTACGAAATCCGGAAGTTCATCAATCACAGCAGTCAGAGGAACGAACCTTGGTGCTTGAACTCACGTTAGAGGTATCATGTTCGCTTGTTAAGCTGACAGATCAGAGGGACTCGGATAAGTGGACGCCAAAAGCCGATAACCAAGAGGGAGGATGCTGGATATTCCGAACGCAAAGGTGACTTACTGTGGATAAATACTCAGCCGTGCCCTATTTGCTTGCATGTACCTCCACAATATGTACTTGGCCGCTTTATTAACGTCTGCTCCACCGTCATACTCCGGGAAGTACGGCTTTAACGGCACCGTTGCCAGCTTTGATTTAAAAACGTCGATTTTGGTGAGGAACAATACGATCGATGTTCTTAAAAACCACCGCGAGTTCACAACTGACTCGAACAGGATTAGGGACTCGGCCATTCGGTTTTGGTGTTTGTCTTCCAAGAGGACTTGATCGTAGTCCGAAAGTGAGGCGCAGAAGATGATGGACGTGACGGCTTCGAAGCAGTGGATCCATTTTTTACGCTCGGTGCGTTGACCGCTAACGTCCAGGACGCTGTTCGACACGACGCGCAATACTGGTTAGACTTGTAAGGAGGCATGTAAGAAGAATGCCAGGCTGCGCACAGTACAGGCATCGGCCCCAGATCAATCCTCGTCTCAACGATCCCCTTCGGCTTTGTCTTGGCCTTTGCTTTCAACACGTCCTTCTCGGAAGGAATATAGTCTTTCTGAGCGATCCTCTGCACCTCCGAAAAGAAATAACTTGCCGAATCGGGGAGGTAGAGCTCGGAAGAACTTCCCATAGCCGTGGTGGTGATTGGGTCCTTCCACAAACATTGTATGGCGTTGGCAATGTCAGGCGTGAGGCGGAATGATGGGTCGGAGCCGACTTTGTATTCGAGAATTTGCGCTGCAAATTTCTGGTATGTAGCTGGTAGTAGTATGGGGTTCTTCGAGCCGGAGCCCGTCGAAGATGAACGAGATGCCAACGAGGAGTTCAAGAGAAACGCTCGTCAGTCTCGGTGGGTGTGGTGAGACACCGCGGGAAGCGACCAGAACGCACTCTGTTGATATCTTCACCACCATAATCTTCCCTGATCTTCTTCACAGTCAGAACAAGATCTTTGGCAGAGTCGACGAGGTTTTCATAGACGACGAGGCGGAATGCAGCCCGCTCGTCGGGAGTGTATCCGTCTCCGCATACAATCTTCATCTGTTTCATGATCGTGCTCTTGCCGGATCCCGGAGTGCCTATCCACATTGTAAACATCCGGTCCCAGGGTAGGTCGATAAGTGCCAGAGACTGCCTTGGGAATGTATACGAACTCAACCACACCTAATAACAAGACCTTTATTTCCTTTCTGAAGCGCTTCCTAGCCTCTTCGATCTCCTTGTCGATGGCCATACTCCTCTCCTGTTCTAGTTTTGCGGTTGAGACGTTGACACCCATTGCTCATTAAAAGACAACAACTGGTGGTGGTGGTGAAAGCATGTATGTCATTTCGTCAAGGGTCAAACAAATTACAATTATCCGAACGCGTTTTGGAGACCCTGAGTCAGTGTGCAACGAGGGGAAGTCTTGCCCGGCGCCAAAAAAGAAAAAAAAAAGGTGATGAGATGATGAGATAAGTCGGCCTTGACCTTTCGCTTGATTGTCGTGGTGGAGGTCAACCTTGTCCACATTCCCCGTTTGTCATTCTTGGAATAAGGCTCAAGTAAAGAGCTCTTGGACGACCAGCGTAACTTCAATGGTAGCCGTTTCTTTAAGCAACCGTCTCGATCCGTGTAGTGAGGTTCTTTTGCGCGTGGCTTCCGTGATCTCGGTTAGAGGGGACGGCGCCTACTTTGTGCTTCCGCGAACCGCAACCTTACCCCCCGATCGGGCTCAATTCCTGGCCTGAGTATCTGATAACAGGATGAACGGATGGTATTTCGAGGATATTTCTGCTGGAGAGTTTCAGTCGAAGAAGCACCAAAGAAACGCACTTTCACTACTCTTTGAATTTGAATGATAATAACAAGACCAACGGAAGAAAACAAGGCCCTCGGACCACAAGCACAGACGACCCAAAAACAACAACAATGGTACCACGAAAGCGTTAAGAGATGAGAAGGATACAGGGACTCGTGTCTGCGTGGGTACATTGGCGGGGGTGGCGTGTATCTGAGATAGCCAACGGTAGTTGAGAGAGAAGGGAATGAGCGGGAGAAGCAAAATGCAATGGTGGTCGATCAACGAGAATATTGTAACAAACGGAAGACAAGAAAAAAAAGTTACATTGTCAACTTGACTTGATGTGGTAGTGAACGGAGAGAAGAGAAAGAGGTGCGGTTGGTCATCGAAGAGGGCAGGAGAGGGGATAATAACACAGCGGTGCAAAGGTTTCCGATCCGTTCATGCTTCTACTCCACCAGGGAAGTAATTCTCTAGCCATTTCTTTGCTTCCTCGTACTCTTTTTCCGCCTGACTCTTTAGCTCTTTCAGCCTGTCGAGAGCCTCCTGTTTGGTGAGCGACACTGGCTGATCACCCGCCGGCTTCAACTTCCCAACATGCTGAATAATCTCGCACGTCGCCTGAACTTTCCATACTCCCAGTGCAGCCGAAGAACCTTTGAGGAAATGTCCGAGGTTGCTCAGTTTGAGGAGGTCGTTTGCCTTGATGCCTTTCTCCATGTCATCGAAAGTCGTTACCACTTGCTCGAAATAGTTCGAGACAATGGACTTGCTGAAAGTCTGGTCTTCGTCATCCTCGTCTAATTCGAGGATCTGAGAAAAGATCTCCATGTCGATCGGCGGCTACCCGAACAGAGGTACGCGGGCGCATTCGCAGGGGGTCAACATCGTTGAGTCGATATTCCCGTGGAGCGTCATCGGGTCGTGCGTCATAGCGGAACGCAAAATTCGGGAGAACAGAGTTCGAGTTTGCCGAGGAGATGGAAGATTCGTAAGCGATATGTGCGCGCGCACGGGACGCAAGGGATGAGCGGGAATTGACGTCGGGAGGACAGGGAAGAGGGAAACCCGCGTCAGATCACATTGAAATCAGATGGCAGACGAGCAGTCGAGCGACCGAAAGGTACTCACCTTGGACGGAGGGGTTGCTTCTTTGTTGCCCGCACTGGGCTGGGCAGACTTGACTGCAGAGGTCGGAGAGATGGGTTCTGGTTTCGTTTCAGGAGCCTCACTGGCCGGCCTGGCAGCTCTTGATGCGGGCGCAGCGGCAGGTTTCGGTGCGTTCTCCTTATCCTTCTCTAAGCTCCGTTTAGGAGATGTTGAAGGACTAGTCTTAACATTATCAATGGGGTCTGAGCGCGCAGCGGCGGCAGGGGTTGGGGGTATAGCGACGCGATGTGGAGAGACCGGCCTGGTCGGGTCCTCTGGTGATTTCGAATGCTTAGGAGACTCTGCCTTTGGCATGGTGGACTTTGAAGAAGTAGTTCCCGTCTTGAAATACGACGACTTGTGACGATGGAGGGCGAGAGAGCAATGGGGTGAAACGAGACGAGTGATGACTGGAACGAGATTCGGAGGCAACGATCTAGTTGGGTATTTTAAATAAGCTCCACGCCGGGGCCTGTCGCTGCTCTTCCTCCTCGCCTCGCGCCTGTGCACCCCGAGTATCTTAAAGATTTTATCCCAACACCAGAAGTAGGGAAACTCATTGCCAAAACAATTCCTATCAAACTTCAATCCCCCCGGCTGCCATCCACAACCCGACTCACGCGGGGTTCCCTTTCCTGGTCTCATTGAGTTGCCCTGTCCAGTCCAATCAAGACACTGGTAGCCCAACAATGTCGACCAAAGGATTTTCTTTCTATTATAACACAATTCGAAAATGCTACACAGGGGAGATACCGAAGAAGGAAAATGAAACACTAATCCAAGTCAGCTGGGCAACTAGGCGCTCAACGGCTTTTCTAGCTTCCGAATGAAGTGATAGAAGTCGACAGGTGTGGCTTGCGTGCCGTACTCGTAGATGTAATGAGCTGCCACCCAGCTGGAGAACAACGCTCGCTGATATGGTTCTGGCAAACGCGTCATCAGCGTGTCCAATCCAACCTGCTTCACGAGCGTATCCGGAATGGCCCGGCTCAGCACGTTCCTCCTTGAGGAGACGTCCTCAAACAAGTCAGAAGACTCGAGTTCGGCTTGGAGGTCGTTCAATGTGGAGGAGAGTTCGTCCGAAATGAGCGTGCGGGGCTTGACGCCACCTTGACGGTCGTGCTCCTTCTGGATGCAACCGAACTCCAGAGATGCGTTTTCGGTGATCTTAGCCTGAATGTTCTTGACGTACGACTTGTAGAACTCGGAAGGCTTGCCGTCCTTGAAGATCATAAGGTCCATGTACTCTTGATCGGAAAGACCAAGACCGGCCAAAACTTCGAGGGACGACGACGTGACACCACCCTATCGATCAATAACGTGGTCAGCCCCAAGGAGATGGAGACGTGAACGGCAAGCGCTCGGCACTATTTACCTTGTTGGCGCTTGCATCTTTGATAACGACCACATTACGCTTCTCCAGCCACAAGCGTGCCTGTTGAGTAAGGAACAGATTGGCACCCTCAATGATGTACTTGAAATGGGGTTTGCCGTCGTCATCCACGAGTTGTGAGACATTGGAGATATTGATGGCCTCCGGGCTATAATGAGAAAGCCGATATGAGACATCACCGCATTCACAACGCCACATGCCCCGGCTTACCGTCCACCGCAAGGGACGAAGATGTCCGACTTGTAGCGCAAATGAGCGACGTTTCTGAAGTCGGTACCGTCGGGAACAATCTCTCCAGCTGTGAAGGCGGATGTCAATTCCTGTCAATTCTAGCTGCCTGGTTCGGCATGCTTACAAGGTAACTTGAGGTCCTGGTCTTCACAGAGTACAACGTATCCTTCCTTGCTAAGCTTGGACTTATCGAAGTTGGAAATCATCTTCCTAGCCTTGGCCAAGCGACGAAGCTCATCACGATCCAAGCCCTGAGGGTCGTGGATCACGCCAGAACCGTCAATAACAGTCGTGGTCTTCTCATTTCCGAGTAGAATTTCGTCTTTTTAAACGAGTCAAAAACCGTCGATCAGAGAGGGAGAACCTGGGAGATGGTAATGTGGAGTACGTACTGCTTCCGAGATCACCATCAGGTCCACCGGTCTGCACCTTGTAAATCTTGCTCTCGTCCAAGCCGTAGACCTTGTAGACCCCAGTAACGTATTGCCGAACAGACAACGTGGTCATGCCGTACGTGTCGTGGGGGATACCGCCGAGTTGCTCGGCAGATTTGCCGGTCGTAAACGACTTCCACCAGGCAGCACCGCGTTCTCGAGCATGCACTGATAACGATCGAGGGTGACATGTTAGTCCGACGTACACCGAAGTAACCACGAGATCGGAGAATACTCACAAGCTGCCCAGTCCATCAAGTCAGCAGTTCCCTCATCAGGACCGAAGAACAAAATCTCGGGGGTGCCGTAGTTGTCGACAATGGGGCCTTTGATACCGGGAGTCTCTCCAGGAATCAACAAGTCGATGACGGCCTATAAGCAGAAATCAGCAACCCGAGTTATGAATATCAAGGCTTCTACACACATCGACGTATTTCTCGAAGCATCGGCGAGGTTCAGCTCCCAAGCTGGGCAGGATGGTACCCTTTGCGCCACCTTCTGGGATATCCTTGTTCTTGAGCGACTGAGTGGAAGCAAGAGCGTAGTTCTCGTCGAACCTGTGTACGCAAAAGTATTAGTGCATCGAAACTTGAACTAAGCAGGCGGACTTACAGAGTCCTCTGATTGATCGAGTAGTTCTCCTTGCCCCTACTCCTCACAATTCGAATACCACCTCGAGCAACATCCCTAAACCTCACGTGGAATCCACGGAAGTCGCTTCCGATGATGATGAAGATACCGAAGGGAGTCTTGGGGTATTCGATCTTGTGAAGGAACTCGGGGTTCAAGCGGAACGACAGGGCGACCTTGGTGGGTTGGTAGAAGTTGGTCTTGAGGATATGCCTGTTGAATTCCAAGAAGGCTTCCAAGACGGCGAGTTCGTGCTTATTGGGGACCGATTTGCGGAGTTTGGCTTTCAAGTCGTCGTATGACAAGTACTGGTTGGTCTGGAGACGCTGGTACGACAGGGTGGGGCTGTGGATGCAAAACGATCAATATCGCGCGTCTCGCCCGCGAACCGATTTCGATACGTACACTAACTTGCTTGCCTCCTCTTCGGAAGCAGGGTAATGTTCCATCGCAAAGTTGACGTACAGCAATCGAATCTAATGTGTCGACCAGCAGTTAGCTCAGAACCTTCTGACCGTACCGTCAGGTGCCACATACCAAATCAGGATGGGCAAAGATGACATCCATGATGCTCTGACGGGTGTAAGTCTCCTCACGGAAACGAGTCTTGATATTGTTCAAGACTTCCGCATGAGTCGCGTCGCTCTCGTCGAGAACGGTCTTGAGCTTATGGTAAGCCGATCCAAGTCGGTTGCAGAAGTGCTGAGCGAAGATCCATCCGCAATCTACAAATAGCCATTAAAATTCAGTTGCTTTCCAGGTCAAAGTGGGCCTGATGGATCTTACAGGCATACGTTGCCTCTTGGACGGCATGTCCGAGACTGTGTTGAGGGGTTACAACCGAAGGATCGGCGCCCGTCGGTTGAGTACGGAAGAATGGATTCTCGGGCAAGCAGTAAAGGAGAGACGCCTCCTTGATGACTTGGAAGATGGTGGACTCGATTGGAGGAGCCGAGGATTGGGGGAGAGGATTGAGGTAGAGAGCTAAAAAGTGATGTCAGCGTACGTCACCCGAGACGGCAGTAACGAAAATACGCACAGATGATGGTAACACCGTTGGCGAATTGCTCGACGTACTTGCGTGCCGAGAACAGTCCGTAGAAGTGATAAAGATCGGACAAGGCACTTTAAGATTGCGCACACAAGTTAGTCGGTGAAAGTCTTTCACTTTCGAGAAACTCAAAATGCCGCGCACCTGAAGAAATTCTTCGTTCCACCCATCTTGTAACCGATGACCACGCGTCGTTCTCTCGTGCCCTCAACCTCGAACATCTCGATCACCGGACCGAACCGGCCCTCGACGTTCCACATCACATCCTGGTAGACGTTCAGCGTGTTTTCGGACGCCTTTTCGAGGAAGCTTTTGTCGGAAACGAGGCGGATGTCGGTTTTGCCGTCCTTGTTGAGGCATTTTGGGTTGTCAGTTGGCGGAGTGGGGAACTCGCAGCGGGAGACGAAGTAGCAGCGGAGTTGCTGAGGCGCGGTTTGTGAGACTTGGCCTGCGCTGCGGTAGGTTTCGAGTCGGTACGCTTTTTCGACGGTAGAATTGTCGAGATAACGAGCGTCGATGCTGGAAGCCACCCAATGATTATCAGAAAGTCTGTCTTTCGTCGTTAGGAACAAAGTCTGTCGCGTTAACTCACCGGCGTTCGCATTGCGAGCCTGGACCAGTAGTCGAACTCTTGCCTGGTTCGGAAGTGTGAATGAAAACGGCACCTTCTTTGCCCTCTTGCCCCTCTTCTGTGATCTTCTCGAGATCGATTACAAGTTGGGCAGGATCGCGTTTTGTGTAAGCGAGGAGTTTCGCGCCAAAGAGGGCAATGATGTGGTCTAGAACGAAATGTTATGTTATCAGCGGAATGAACCTCGAACGGAATGAAAAGCGGCAGGTTAACTGACCAGCGATAACATCCTGAGACTCGTTGGCAAAGTAGGTGTCGTCGATGCCGAGGTTTCTATATGTCGAACGCGTCGCCGTCAGCATGAAAAAGGTACATCGGATCGGAATGTGCACTCACTCGTAGAACCAACCGACTTCACCAGCGACGAGATTTCGAGGGATGAATCCGGAGGAAGCAAGTTTAGTTTCAACTAGCTTTTGTTGTGCGAGTTTGCCGCTGAACACGGGGGTCGTGTAGCCGCTGGATATAGCAGAGATAAAAAAGATGATCGGTTAGGCGCCGCCTACCAGCAGATGCGGGGAAGGGGGCGGCAGCAAAAGGCGTCACCGAGACTTACGGCTCGTTTTCGATGCGATGCGATGGGGTTTCGCTGCCCGTTCGTGAGCCTCCAGGACGTCCTCCAGCGGAGAGGTACTGGCGTCCTGGGGTTTTGGTACCGCTGTTGAGCTTAATGGCGCGTGACCAGGGTTCAGTCTGGGTCGATCGCCGTCGGCAACGGTATGGACGATGGCACCTACCTGACCGTCGTTAGGAGTGGCGGTACCACTGGGTTCTGATGCGCTCATGATGAGAGAAGATGTAGCGAAGAGATGATCGTGTAAGAGTGGGGGGAGAAATGGGAGGGAGAGGGGGAAGGATGCGAAGTGCTTCGAGTCGAGGCTAGTCCTTTTTATACTGATGAAAATCTTAAGCAAGTCACGCTTCCTCCGTAACAGGTCATCAGCTGCGAAGGAATGACCTTGAGCCCTCGCGTATTGCAACTCTCTCAGACGCCTTGGGGTTGGGTTGGGTCGAAGGTCCGGGGACTGATCACGCAACGCTCACATGTCTCCAGGCCACAAACAAATCGCCGCCTTCAGGTCGTCGAAACGCCCACTCATCAGCAGAGCGTCCCTTTTTGCTGTTTTGTTCGCTAAAGTAAAGTAGCGGTGACCCTGCTCACGCACAGGTTTTACAGTGGCAGCGCCGTGACCCCGTGAGCGGCGGACAAGGGCTTGTCAGCAGGTCACGTTTCTGCGCGCAGCGGCGTTTTGGTAACTCGCGTAGCTAAGACGCCCACAGGTCAGCAGTGGCATTCCCTGTCAGGACACAATCCTCGGCCCGGTTTAGAGCTCAGCCGCCCCTCAACGCATTCCAACACTTATTCAGCGAGTCACGGACACCGTTGGTAGGGTCGGGGGCTGGGTCATCGGACTGGCATTCGACATCTTGTGCCATGATTGCCACCCCCTCGGCCTGCATTGCGTTAACACGTTTGAAGCCCAAAATGAAACAGCAGACCAACGTTCCTAGCGTGCCCTTGCTCATGTGGGTGGAGTTTACCCCCCCTTCGGCCCCATCTTCGTACAATGAAACCGTGGCTGCCGCCGTCGCGTCCGCCTTCTGGAAACGACGTACTAGAGTGGCGACTGGGGGTCTAGCCCAGCCCCCATTCGATCTCAAGCGAGAGCGGCAAATTCTCAGTCTCAGTGACCCACGGTACCAGCCTCGTGATGGTGGACTTGAATCCTTCCCAATGCTAAAGACGCGACCTGCCATGCTCTGACCGGCTTCCGAGACCAACGCGGTCCTCTTTGAGATTTCCTTTTTTGACGTCACGTCACGTGGGGGAGTTGCTCTCAACACCGCAGGTGGCAAACTTGATAGCTCGTTCGGCATGTTACTATGGGATGCACGAGAACAGAAGCTGCAGACCATCTTGGAGCGAATTTGGAGGGAAGCTTCGTTTCTTTTGAACCGTCGATAACGCCAATTCGGCTTTCGAAGCCTTGTCAGTTGCGACGCCGGACGGCACTTGACCTGAGAAAGTAAGCCTCCCCAACGGCGTTGATCACTATTGCCCATTGAATTCTAATGGGCAACGATTCTTCTCGCCGTACTGCCTGATTCGGTGTCCGCAATACATGCCCATGAAATTAATGAAGAGACTTCGGAACTGTTCATTTCGAACTCAATTTGGCAACTACAACTAGGTTTGGGGGGGATTCAGAGAATATATCCACGACACATGGGTTCCAAAAGGCTCATCAAGATTTTCATGAACGGCTTCAACGCCAACATCGACCAACACGCCCCAAATTCACCACCGCTCCAGAACGAAACGCCCGACGCGAGAATTAGAGGTTGTCACCCTGGGCAGTGGGTGTCTTGGTACCCCTCATCACCTTTTGCACTCTGCGCTCCTCAAAGTGGTTGAGACCGCTAGAGACGTACTCCTCGAAAGTATTCTTCCACTCGGGGTGCCATCTGCTAAGAGCTGGGCGGCCTTCGACCATATCACCCGCAGCCCACTTGATGCGGAGACGGTCGAGGTCCTGGTGATAACACACGAAAGCCCGGGGTCAACTAGTGACCAGAAAGGGAGGGAGAGGAGGGAAAACACACTTCGCTAGTCTCGTTGTCGGGGCAGATAATGTAGAACTTGCCCTCTCGGAGCTTGTTGAGCATGTACCAAACGGTGTCCTCAGCAGTCCAGGCACCTGGCGGCTTCTCACCCTTGCCGTCGTACGACGTTGAACCGGTCATTTGTGTGTAAGTCCACCCGGGCCTATACGTCCATCATCAATCCAAAGAGGGGTGAGAATGTCTCCACCGAGTCTCGAGTCAGACAAAAAAACGTACACGAAGAGATGTGCTGTGAGGTTTCCTCCAGATTGCCTCAGTTCATGAGCCAAGTTCTCCGTGAGGATGCGGACGCCAGCTTTCGACGCGTTGTATGCAGCGTTTCCACTTCATGATTGAAGGGAAAAGAACAGAGGAGGGGAAGAGAGTGGGGGGAAGAGAGACGTGGCGAGAACGTCAGGGTGGACGATATTCACCTATGCCATAGCGGCAACGAGAGGAAGGGAAAAAGAGGCGTACGGAGGGTTCGTAATGCCCTGTTTCGATCCTGTGTTGACGATGACGGAGGGGTTTTCTTGGTGGATCATGCTTGGCGTGAACGTTTGTAGAACGTTTAGAATCTAGATATCCAAATGTCAGACTCTAAAGGGTTTGCCAGGAGCGATGCGAAACTAGCGTACACCAAAGAGGTTGACATCCATGATCTTGCGCCAGTTGTCGAGACCGCTCAAGGCACCTTTAGGCGACCCAATCCGATCAGCTAACGCTAACACGACCCTCGGATACCTGCCTACCTCCGTAGAGGCCAATGCCAGCATTGTTGAAAAGAAGGTTGACCTTTCGAGCCAATTCATTAGCGAGACGAACCCCTGAGCGACCTCTGTTCTCCGACTCACTTCGCCGAAGGATTCATAAACGTGATCCCGCACTTGAAAAAGGAAATAGAATAGCGGAGTTTAATTGCCTGCGCGACAAAATCTCCTGACTGGGAGGTGCTGCTCACAGCGCTCGACTTGGTCGATTTGGCTGACGTCTGTAGGGACGGCGAGGACGTTCTCGGATTGGCCTGCAATCTTGGCGATCTCCTCGGCAGACACCTTCAGATCGTCTTCGTTGATATCCGCCATTACGATACGTAACCCCAGGCTGTGTTAAGAAACAACAACATGGGTCAACCAAAAGGCTGCTCCAACCGGCGATTGTGGCGCGTCTAAAGGGGGCGAGAGGAGAGGGTCCTTTCGGCCGATTCGCGACTTACGCTGCGAGCTCTTTACATAGTTGAAATCCGATGCCAGATGCTGCACCAGTCACGAGGGCGACGCGTCCAGCGTGGACTGCAGGGTGGGTTTCGGGGCCGATGGGCGTGCTCTCGCCGTCTTGCAGGTTGATGATCCTCTGCGTCGAAATTATGGGGGACGTCTGGATCGATGTCACGCCGTTGTGGGGCCCAGTGAGCGTGCGGACGCGAGAGCTTGCTCTTGATGATGGGTAGCTCTGCATGGTGACTGGGAGATGGAAGAGGGAAAGAAAGTACAGTGGGGGGTGGGGAGGGAGTTGGAGGATTTATATACGATGCCATGTGCGCTTCACGACAGCGGACTCATTTATATAGAGGAGGGAAAGCGCGGGCCAACGCAGCCGGTGTCTGAGTGGATGACGTGATTCTTCGTAAGTCAGAAGTGTTGGATACTACACATAATGCGAAAAGGTAGAAAGGTTAGCAAGAGATCGCAGACCTCGCATATTCCCGTGCACGGGCCCAAATCGAGCTTGACTTCTTTTACGTCCGAACAAGAGAACATGGCTTTCCCTGGGAGGATTCCAACAAAATTGTGCTCGTGTTAGTCGCGTTATTCTGGACCTTTTTCCTTATGGTATTCTAGCGTCTCATGATGATTGCCTTGATCTTCTTTACCATCCTTTTCCAAGCACATGACACGTTTGGGGGTTCCACCTTGCTAGGAGAGCATCCACCAACGGGCGGACCGGAAATTCCAACGCACGATACCACAATAGACTTGGAAACAAACTTACCCGTGAACCATATGGATACTAACCTGACCTTGGTCGTTGCCTTAACCAGCCCGAATTGAGGCGGCGCTGGTGGAGCGACCGCTAGCCATCGGGCGCTAAAGCGGCTCGGATATGCCTTTTAGACGCAAAATATCCCGCTGCATGCCGACCCCGGTCTCTTACAGGCCGAGAGGGGTGGGTAGAAACGTGTCCTGGAGGTGGGTCGCAGTTCGTGATCCGGGACTATCTCCGCACAATTGTACACAGTGGGGGACGCGGTCGCAGAATTCGAGAAGAGCCATGATAATTCTCCAGAAGAACTCCTGCGTTCGTGCGGAAAGTGTAACCAGAACGCCGTCGGGGGGTATCCATGGACCAGGCAGTGTTCGGGGCTAAAGATATCTAATGCAGGGGTATGTCGCGGGGATCGTTCGGCTGAGGCGGAGGTGTTTTCGGCGGTCAAAGACCAAATGGAGCGCGTGGCCTGTGAAGGATCCCTTCAACGACGACCAACCCCCAAGCCAAGCAGGACAAAGGCGTTTGCGGCAGACGAGCCAGCCTCCAAAGCCCTTGTGTATTTCGCTTCTCAGGTAAGGCCACCCTACACCACACGTCCTTCTTCGAAAAAAGTCCTTTAACATCCTGCCAATCGATCTCTCTTTTTCTCAATCGTCCTCTCACATTTGACCCCGCAACAGGAGTGACAGAGTCCACCAGACCGGCAGGTCCGCTGTCCACCTGCAGCCTTCTTTTTCATATCCTCCTCCCTCCTCTTCAACTCCTCGACTCGAAGTCGTCTCTCAGCGAGGCCTAGAGCCCTTTATCTACCCCAACCTCATCTAAAAAAACGCGCTCACCCTACCACCGAGCCAGCGCATGTCGTTGAGACCCCCGTCGACCAGTCCATCCCCATCGCCGGGCCCTCATAATGGGAATCCTAGGGCTTCACTCCAACCTCAGCCGCGCGGTACTGCGGCCAACGCGGCGGCAAATCTCGCTCCGATCGCGACTAGGAGGGAATTTACACCTGGCGCTCGTCCGACCAGCGAGCTCTTGAGCGTTGGACCTGGCGCATTCCAGACTCCGGAATCCGAAGCGATTGATCAATGGTTTGAGAATCTGCAAAACTATGAGGCCACCTTGGTGCGTACATTGTGACTGATTGCGTGTCGTTTCTAATGGGACTGACGGCGTGGTTACCTCCTTGCAGGAAGAGATGGCAGCTGCCTCGCTCGATGTCAACTTCAAAGAAGAACTCAGCGCCATCGAGCAATGTACGTCAATCACCGCATGTGGTTGCTGTTCGGATGCGTAATGCTAAAATCAATTTGTCGATCAGGGTTCAGAGTCCTTTCCGAGGCCGAGCGCACCGCCGCTCTTTACTCGCTTCTTCAGCACTCCACCCAAGTCCAGATCCGCTTCTTCATCACGGTCCTTCAGCAGATGGCGCGTTCGGATCCCATGACCGCACTTCTCAGTCCCGCGATGGGTTCGTCGATGCAAGTGCAGATGGAGGCCAAACTCGCCAGCATGGGACTCAAATCTCCGGGGTTGCCCCAGTCCCCAGGGATGCGGACCTCGTTTGGACCGGGAACGCCGACATCAGCTAGCCGACAGTCTCTATCCGTTGACCCGTCGACGTTCCTCTCTCCTGACTCGGCCTCCAAGGCCAACAACGAGGCGGCCGCTCAACTAGCCCAGCAACGCGCCAAATTCAAAGCCAACAATGCCGCCCATCGCTTGTCCGCTCCTGGTCCTTTGATCTCAGAAGGCGGACGTCCTCAGAGTCTCTGGGCGCAAAGTTCCCTCGCACAGGTGGCCGAGCGCGCCCCGTCTCCGGCAACGAGCGATCTCGCACCCTCCAGCACTTCGGTCAGACCCAAGAGCACCGACTTTACAGGTCTCGCCAACCAGTTCGCTCGCTCCCCTCGCCAGACCTCCGGCTCCGTTGATGATACTGCAGGAACCGAATTGGACATCAGCATTCAGGAATTGAGGTTGAACGACCAACTCTCCCCCATGGTTGGAGGCAACTGGGCATCGATGGTCAACACCCCCATGGTTCCCATGTTTGGGGCAGATAACGCTCAAGCTTCCGGGCTCGACGCCGCAGCTGCCAAGTTAGCCAACTGGAGTATGGGCAATGGAACTCCTTCCAGCCGTGTCGTCCTCGATGACGCTAAGAAATTTAGGCGAGAATCCAAAGGCACCGGAACCACCAGCGGCGGTACTTCCCTTGGACCGGGTCCGGCCAACGGCGCGCCCAAGACACCCAAGGAAGACGGAAACACCCTTGCGCCCCCTGCTAACAAGTGGAAGGCCAACTCTAGCAGCAGCACCGCTAGTGGACCGTCCTGGCGCGCGGGTAACCGCAGCCCGTCCAACGCCGGCTCCACCCGCTTCGGCGGAAGCGACGCTGGGTCGACCGCGGCGAGCAGCTTCGCTGGTGGTCAAATGAGCCCCGCAATGGGCTTGGGCATGGGTATGGGCAACTTCGGCGGCATGTACGGTGGAATGGGCATGGGTGGTCTAGGTGACATGGCCGGCTTGCAACAACAACAGGCCCTTCAGAACCAGATGCTCGCTGCTCAGTTGGGAGGAGCGTTCAGTCCTCAGCTCGGAGGAGGCTTCCCTGCGAACCCCATGGCGATGGGTATGGGCAACTTCGGAATGAACATGGGCATGGGAGTCCAAGGCCAACCAGGAGGACCTAACAATCGCACTGGCCGTGGTGGATCACGCGCTGGAGGCGCCCAAGGATCTGCATCCACTCGCGGGGGAGCCGCCAACAAGGCCGGTCGCCCAGCAGCCAAACCCAAAGCGCAATTGAAGGACGACGATATCAACATCACTCTCTTGAACGATATCCCGACCTGGTTCCACACCTTGAGGTTGCACAAGTACACTCCCGTCGTTCAAGGCAAGAATTGGAAGGAGTTGGTCGTTATGGGCGACAAGGATTTGGAGGAACTGGGGATTACGGCTTTGGGAGCGAGACGCAAGTTGCTGAAGCACTTTGTCGTGGTCCGAAACAAGTTTGACATTCCTCATCCCGAGGGTGCCGAGACAGGTGCTGAAGCATCGGATGATGAGGAGGATGGTGGTCCCGTCGTCGATGTTGCCTGAACAACGAAGTAGGAGGGTGTTGGATGATTTTCTTCTATTTTCTTCTATTTTTCATGACGAGCTTATCTTCAACCGCAACACACACACATTGGAACTAGGAACGGGGATCCTTCGTCTGACGGCTAGGCCTGTCTGCAAATTGTTCAAACGCTTTTTCAAGAATCTTGTAATAGCCTGGCTGGCCGTCGTCGTCTCTTGTACTTACATCCTTGTTCTTTACTAATGCACCTCTATCACCACCGGATATCTTCTATTTATTTACCAGTGTGGTGTGTTCCCATTGATGTTTACTCAGCTCCCGCGACCACCCCTCACCGACGACATCAAGCGTACCAAATGGCAGAGCAGTTTAAAGCGGCTGAATCTCGAGTACCTGGATCAATTCACGTGCTTTTGATTACCACTGGGAGCGTAGCTTCCATTAAAGCTCCCCTCATAGCGGAGAAGTTGCTTGAGGTCGGTGGAGTTCCGCTCATTGCGGCACGGCCTGATCTGAATATCCTCGGGCCTCTGCAGTATCAAGATGTTCAGATACAAGTAGCAGCGACAAAATCTAGCTTAGTTTTCTACAACAGGGAGAATATCGAAAAGCTCTCCGATACTAGTGATGGCCGCCAGGTTCGGGTTTGGACAGACGATGATGAATGGAGTGTAAGCTCACATTTGGTCTTATTATTCTTGGAAACTTACTTATAGCTTGTTCCTGACTTAGAGCTGGAAGAAGGTTGGGGATCCTATATTGCATATTGAGGTGAGTAGCCAGCCCTAACTAGTCGTTTAACCATCGCTTGACTGAATCCACCATCAGCTTCGACGCTGGGCAGACGTCGTCTTAATCGCGCCATGTTCGGCAAACACTCTGGCTAAAATTGCTGGAGGTATTTGCGATAATCTTGTTGTAAGCTTCTTGTAGTACCTGCACTTCCATCCTACTTGGATGCTCACAGTCCAGACAGACGTCACTGCTTCGCGCTTTGGACCCATCTACGCCAACTTTTGTTTTCCCGGCGATGAATACCATGATGTACAATCACCCTTTAACGGCTATCCACCTGAAAACGGTGCAGGACGTTATAGGTTACACTGTTGTTGGACCTATCGGGAAGAACCTTGCATGTGGTGATGTTGGTGAGTCGGAAAGTTTAAAGGTGCACGGTGCGACGACTTTACACTGATCACAATTTTCACTTCCCAGGAGTAGGTGCAATGACAGAGTGGACGGATATCGTGAAGTTGGTTGTCGAGCGATGGCATCTAGAGTTGGCCAGGAAGCAAGCTCCAACTTCAGTGGTACAAAGCCTTGACATTGCGGATCGAAGCAGTTGATTGGAACCAGGTTCTTATATTCTAGTCCGCCTTAAGCACTACGCTGCCTCTGATGTAATACAAGAGCGGCCAGCAAAATCGCTGTGTCTAATATTTCCGATCGCTGGCGAAAAAATGAAAATAAGATGAAAATATCGATCGACACTAAGTACGGACAGAATTATGGCGACTGGGCTTTAGGAGCTTCGACTTCGGGAAGGAAAGCACCCATGTTGTCGGGCAAAGCATGCGATCCATCGACGTCGCTGACCAACTTGCCACCAAAGAGGACCTTGCCATGCTTGGCCCGGTAGTCCGCGATACGCTTCTCAACTTCGGGGCCTGGTGAAGGAGTCCAGTCAGTGATGTGCGGACACTAGTGTCTCGAAAAATCCTAGGACTCACGGAAGTGCCTCATAAGACCCTGGATAGGCCATGCAGCAGCGTCACCGAGAGCGCAAATTGTGCGACCTTCAATTTGTTTGCTATCAGATGAAACAGGTCAGATAAAGTGCCCTAGCTAGGACGAGAAGAGAACGTACGTCAACTCGAGCAGCATGTCGATCTCACGAACATGCCCACGGCCTTCGACGAAGCGGTCCATCATGTTCATCATCCAAGTGGTACCTTCACGGCATGGCGTGCATTGGCCGCAGGATTCGTGCTTGTAGAACTGGTGGAGGAAAATTTTAGCGAGAGCTTTCGGCTTCTCTCAACTTCCCCCTACCTTGGAGAACCGAGCGATAGCGGAAACCACATCGGTGCTCTTGTTCATGACGATGACGGCACCAGTTCCGAGACCAGATTGGGCGTCCTTGAGCGAGTCGAAGTCCATGCTGTCGGACAGGGTCAATACGAGGCCGAGACAAAAAATTCACGTTTACTTACAGCACTTGCTCGCACATGTGCTTGGGGAGGATGGGCACTGAGCATCCACCGGGAATAATGCCCAAGAGGTTATCCCATCCACCGATCACACCGCCGCAATGCTTCTCAATGAGGTCTTGGAGGGGGATACTCATCTCCTCTTCGACGACGCAAGGGTTGTTGACGTGACCACTAATGCAGTACAGCTTGGTTCCTTGGTTCCGCTCACGGCCAAAGGAAGCGAACCAGCTTGCACCTCGTCGGACGATGGTCGGGGCGACGGCGACGGTCTCGACGTTGGCCACGGTGGAGGGGCAACCGAAAAGACCGACATCGGCCGGGAACGGGGGCTTGAGACGAGGCTTGCCCTGCTTTCCTTCTAGCGATTCGATCAAGGCGGTCTCCTCTCCGCAGATGTAGGCTCCTGCTCCACGGTGGACGTAGACGTCGAAATCGTAACCGGAGCCGCAGGCGTTCTTGCCAATGAAACCAGCCTTGTAGGCCTCGTCAATGGCTTGCTGAAGATGACACGCCTCTTGGTAGAACTCTCCGCGGATGTAGATGTAAGCAGCGGTGGCGTTCATGGCGCGACCAGCAACGAGACAGCCTTCAACCAATTTGTGTGGGTCGCCTCGCATGATTTCCCGGTCCTTGCAAGTGCCAGGTTCACCTTCGTCAGCATTAACGACGAGGTAACGGGGACTGTACGCCAAATATCAGAATGTGTGGAGCGTAGACGAGTGTCTCAAATGCGTACCGAGGATCCTTCTCCCACCCAGGCTTGTTCATAAAACTCCATTTCAATCCGCTAGGGAAGCCGGCACCTCCACGACCTCTCAGACCAGAGTCCTTTATTTGTTGAATAATCCAAGAGTCTCCCTTGAGAAGGATATCTTTTGTTCTATGCCAATCACCGCGAGCCTATTGCAGTGTGGGATGTTTTCATCGAGAGCCGAACGGCCGGCTGAACTCGGGACGTACCATAGCACCTTTAATGCCATGGTCATGGCGGCTCAAAATATTTTGGAAGATACGGTCTTGGTCTTTTAGGCCACCATAGTGTCGGACTGGCGGGTCAGCGACGGTGGCAAGCCCTCTTGAGGCGACAACTTTCGCATGTGACGTTGGACGTCGCAAAGATCGACCAGCGTGCACTATTATAAGCAATTTTCAGAGCCTAGTCCATGCATGATTGTGTTTAGTGAGCGCGCACCTGCTGCTGACCGGATCATTGAAGGGATAGAAGGAGCGGGACGGGGAGAGAAATACGGGAATGGGAGAGAGGTTGCAGTTGGGATTGAAACGACGGTGATTGGACGAACGCTTGCTGATGATGTAAGCTTGTCCATTCGGCGTTCGACGGAGGCAATAATCTCAAGCCGCAGGTCCCCACAGGACGAATGAACGCCCAAGTAAACGCATTATCATTATTATAAATACGAGGAAACAAGAATGAGGGAAATCATAGTGTGAAGCTCTGTCATGAATGCGATTGGAGATGCGCAAACAGGGCATTTGGGTTGGACTGGGAGTAAGCGCCCTCGCCACAGAATGGGCAAGCAATGGCATCGTCGATCATTTCGTCGATGGGCATGGCTGAGAGAAAAGAACCGATTCTGGTCAGGCTCGTGATATGAAGTGAGTTATGAATCGAGACGTACTGAAGGTCGATGAGAGAAGGTCGAGGGATGTCCCGAAGGTCTCAGAGATGGAGCTGGATGGCTTTCTACAGACGGGCAGTCGTCAGTCCCGTTGCGATGGAACCTTGGGCAGGGAAATCTCACTCACTGTTGGATTAGGGGTCTGGAGGTGCTGAGGATTCGATGACGGGGTGAGAGGCCCCTCTTTTATGCACTTCCGGCTTGCAGTGCTCATGTGCGTCGAAGGTGACAAGGTTGTCGTGGAGTGCAGGGCCATACAATCCTCCCTTGTTCCCCGATAACCTTGGTGCTCTTGGGTCAGCGCATTGGTCTGCGAAGCCGATGGAGGGGCCCCGTTGAAGAGCCCGCTGACGAATCAAAATGCAAAGCGATTACACGAGGTGGTGCTGCTGAAAAATGCCGAGAGGTTGAGCAGATGGCAGTGCATCGGAAAACCTTGCTGCATTCCAAAAAGAGGTTTTCAGGGAGTATAGCTGTCCCTGTCCTTATCTTGTAGAGCGGAGGCGTAGCGGGAGATTCGGTAAAACTGTGGCGGCGGCGAGTTGAACGCGCACTTTCAACACCTCAACTCGGGCCAGGACCGACTCGGCCTCCCGAAGAGTTGAAAGATCTCAGTTAACCTTTATGAACGGGGCCGGACGCCGGTGTGCTGCGGTGACCAAACTCTCACTCCAGGACGGAGTAAAATAAGCTATCCTTCTCAGTCCGCACCACCACACCAGTCGCATGGTCAGAGGAGCCTAACTTGAAGAGGAAGCAAAAGATTGGCCCCCACCGCGATTCGAACGCAGGACCACCCCCAATTCTGCCAGTGGAACTGGCGGGAATTAGACCCGAAGGGGGTATCGTACCACTAGACCATAGGGGCTGCTTTGACAAGATTCGCCAGGAAAACCTGAGTCAGATAGAAATCTGTATAGGCGGGAATAACGCACTTTCCGTGTGGCCGATGCTCGGTTAAACTTGGCTGAGCCCTTCATATGCAGATAGATGAAACGCTTAATGTACAGCCTAATGACTCGGTCCGAAAGATGGCTCGGTGAAGCTACCCCGCCGCCAATGACTACCGAACTCCGCAACCCAAATTCGTCCAAACCACCGCCACATAGGCGAAAAGTGACATGGCTGGACTCTTCCCAAACGCTGTGGAGGTATCAAACCTTCCTCCAGAAGAAGATGGCTATGAATATGAATACGAGGCAAGAGCAAGGGACCACTTGGCGAAATCTGTCCCATTGACGAGCCGGGGAACAGACAAGCTATGTTACGTTTGACCTTGGCAACATCGACCAAAACCTCCTTCTTAATGCATCCTCTTGCAAACTGATTGTAAGCCTGACTCCTTTTTCTCATTAGTAGTGAGCTGACAGATTTTCAAAGGGCCTCGACACTCCGACTCCCTATCTCCAACTGCCCGGAATCACAATGAGAGGGACTCATGACACTCTCATCGGTTCAGAGCTCATATTTGCCGACGGCCGCGGTAAGTTAAAATTTGCTTTGTACTTGCTGCTTCCGAGTGAGCTCATCCCAGTATGCCCCCAGATCCGAACAACCGTTCCCGCCGGTTCGTCACCCACCTGGGAACCACGTCGGACCGCATCACGTTCGAACCCGTGCAGCTCAAGCCCCATAATCCAGAAGCATTTCCCAGAGAGGAAGGTGATTCCATACCCCCTTCGGTGCTCTTCCAGGGCCCTCGAAGAAAGAAATCGGTTCCAAAGGACAAAGCTACCTCCGGAGATGGAAGCGCTGAACCGCCTAGAAGAGGCAGGGGTCGCGGCAGGGGCCGGCCGAGAGGACGCGGTCGTGGACGGGGGAGTGTTGATGGCTCGAAACGAGTCCGTGGCGACTCCAAGGGCAAGGGGAAAGCCAAGGCTCGGGAAGACGACAGTGACTCTCAAAGGGAAGTGAACTACGATGACTTGGACGAGGATAGCGACGATGCGATGGATGAGTCTGGCCCATCCGTGCGCCGTACATCCTCTAGGCGTTCGAAGAAGGGACCGGGAACCCAAAGCTTGGACTTGGGCGTGTTAGAGACTCTAGAGTCGATGGATATCGAAGGTGCAGCTGATGACTGAGCCTAGATGATAGACCACGAGTTGCACGTTATCTGGATAAGCACCAATTCAATATAATATTCGTGTAGGTTGGCCAGAAGAGAGAGACGTGCACGCAGGCTGAAGTAGAACACTACTAGGGAACTCCATATCCAAGCTGCTATACACACCAGTAACTAGACCAACAATAAATACCTTTATTTGTGTTATCTGGAACGGGAAGATCCCAATAGAAGAGCAAGCGACTGTTATCCTGTCGCATGCGTACGTTCATCAGCTGCAGGATCAACCGATATTAGTGCAAGCCCATCACGTACCCTGTAGCAATTGAACCACTTCCAATCAGAGGTGCGCTGAACACCACCAGACCAAGCCCCAAAGGATCGATCTTGAGCCCCGGACTCGATATACGTTTGGACAGTAACCCCAGAGTCAGGGAAGTATATGTTTTGCTGTCGTCCTTCCCAAGTAAGCCAGTCGCCTATCAAATCGAGCACGGATTAGTTGGAGAAGAAGGTTCAATGGTAGGCAAAACTGGCATACCTCCGACGGCCCAGTCTCTGTATTCGCTGGAAAGCGAATTTGGGCGCTAATAGGATGAGGCGCATAAGCGATCCGAGTAGGTAGTGAACGAATACATTCCAACTTACGGGATTTCCACTCTGAGTGTTGTCAATATTGGAGTACCATGCAATATACGATGCATGATACGCGTCGGCCATATTGTTTACATTGGCTCGCAAGCAGTAAGTAAGGTAGTTCACTTCGCCGCCTCGCTTCGCAAGAGTTTCATTGCGAGGAGCGATCCCCGGGACGGCAAGAGCAACGACGAAAGAAGGTAGAAAAGCCAAAGATCCATAATAAAGAGCGGAGAACCTCATGGCAATAGGAGCGTTTCGAGGTAAGGACTGTGGGAGGAGAGGGAGCGAACGGCACTACCACCAGACGAGCAGCTAAGAGAACCACGTTCTTATACGAGTACCTCGAGTGTCTCTGGCTCATAGGTGTGAGAGTCAGTCGAACTGGCAGTGAAGGCTCTTGGCGGGGTGGCTCTTGCTTCTCGGAAGATTGGTAGGTATGTTTGGTCCCACCGGCCAATCGCTTCCTTAGTCTTATGCCGCTTTCTCTGTCGGACCGTTAACGTCAGAAGACAAATACACCGTACGACCCGCGTGTGTATATGAAATCACACGCGTGCAATCTTAGGTTTGTGCGTGCGCAGGGTCCGAGGCATCGGCAGGGAGGTAACGATCAACCCACTTGACGAGGGCGGGCCAGAGCGGTCGACTTCTTCATCTCTAACATTTACTCCGTGGTATCCGGATTCACCTTTGGCGGTTTATTTTCTGGAATTATTCGGGTACCTGGCCAGTTACGTTGGATTTCGAGAACTTGTAGAGAGGTGAAGTGTAAAGCGACATGGCAGACGTAGAGCTTTGCGATGTGGGGGAGGCATAGTCGAAGTCGTACCACGAGATGTTGAAGCCGGACCAAAAGAGATCAATTCAAATGGCAGTGAAATCACGAAGCATGAGTAACTTTAATGAAAAGTGGTATGGTGCCTGATTAAGAGTTAGGATAGCACAATCGTTCGGCTTTCCACCATGTACGTACCTCCGGTCATTATAGGATAGGGCCTATGGCCGATCACCCGCAGCGAAGACTGAATGATACCACCATGCGCAACAATCGCGATGTCTAAGGACTTACCATTAGCCAAATGGTGACCACATCGACCAGCAACCACGCACATGTATCGTCTGTCTGCAGAATCTTGTCGAATACTCGCCTAACTCTAGTGTCCCTCTCATTGTCGGTTTCTCGGACATCCGGCTTCCAAAGTAAGTCGTCCTCTGTGAAGCCCTCCTCTATATCAAACTCTGGAAAGGCTCGATGGATCTCCGACCGCGTAGCTCGCTTGTCGCATGTATGCACGCCAATGATTTCCCGAAGGTTCTCGATAATAAGCGGCCGTTCGTTGGAGACGTTTTTAAAGGTTATCTCTAGCGTCTTGGCTGCTCGGCTGAGTGGACTTGAGTATATCTTTGTCGGAAGAGGAATTTTACCCCCAGCGTGAAGCTCAGTGACCCAGCGTTCATGCGCCATTCGAGCTTGCTCGATGCCTAGCTCGGTCAGCTTGGCATCAGGGCCCCACGTAATTGTCCCGTTTCCGTTGAGGAGCGACCAATAACTAAAGCGTGGTGGTGAGGCTTTGTGGCCTAGGTGACCGTTGGAAAATTACCCACTCGTCCCATGCCTGCGCGGTACAATTCTTTCAATAAAACTTCGGTGGCGATTGCTGTCTGTGCCCTCACCTTAGTGCCATAGAAAGCTTCCGCGGCGTTGTCTGCACAAATAAGAAAGGTGGCTAAGACGATACCTAGCCACGCCAGATAGCATGTAACATACGATAGCCCTCTCCGTGCCTCCCAATGAAGAGAACTTTGTAGGAGCAGGAAGGCCCAGCTTCATCGTTAAGCTTCTGTACTGTGGCCTTGAACCTTGTCCAGTAATCTGGAAATGTATCGATGGCGCTCATAAACGAGAACAAGACCAACGCCACGAACAAGTAACCGAAGCCTGGGACTGACCTGGAGATGAATCGATCAGGCCAAAGCGGGGTGGTGGCTGGCAACAGGATCGATTAGGGGCTCATCCTTGCTTGATTGGTTCCATGTTCAAACATACGAGACTCAGTTCATGGGTATCGAAAGCTGGGTCGTCGTGAACAAAGTATCCTGGAACGGTCTTTGAGCCAGACGTGAGATTTTACTGCGTGGTACGAGCCTTAAACGGTCGGCTTACCTCGTATGTTATGTGATGAGTAGAGCTAGTATACTGAGAGCCGCTTTGAGCAGAAAACATAGTCGAGATTCGATCAAAGTAGAATAGTAGGCGGGCAGAAAGAGCCAGAAGTCCAAACTAAGAGCCAAGGGCGAGGCGTGATGCGATCAGAACGAGTGTTCACCTTTTGTACAGGGATCGAACGTTCTACCTACCAGGAGCAGAAAGGTCCTGGGTAGCCTCTGTCTAAGCGGTGACATGTGTGTGGCTTCGTTGCGGGCAGGGTCGTTATTGGCTTTCACTGCCGATGCCCCCGGTGCACGTGTCTCCAGCTGTTTTCTCGGCAGCCGGAACAGACGCCCAATTGGATTGCTTCACTTGGCCTGGCTTCGACCTGACCATAAGATCACTGAGTTCCAGCTTGTGCTATTTTCGGTTTGGTCGGTCGTGTTCGTGGGTCGCAACTGGTGGCCAACAGTGGATTGCCGCGGGTGAGCGTCGCGGACGCATTCCGCCTGACCTATTAGTCAAATATTAGGCACCAGACGCCCCCTAAACGCGACTGCATTGCACATCGGCAGAATGATAGATTACATAAAATCTGCGTAGCACCTGAGACGAGGTCCCTACGGAGAAGCTTCGTTCCATACAGCACTCGCATACTTTCCAAAGACCTGGTTGGACTCCAAGTCTCCATAAACTGCGGCGTCTTCTACCGTAATGTTCCTCGGCATCCAACTACTAACATCCCAATGCGCTTCTGCCCGCAGCTCGTTGGCGGCCTTAACGATGTCCGCAAGGAAGAAGTTGAGGAATATGACATCGACCATGGTCTGTTTGGTGGCGCTCGGGATCACATTGGAGTGCCCTACATATCCTGGAGCATCAAATATCGGTATGGGACGGTGTGGGGTATCGTCGCCGGGTCCTCCGGGGCATTGCTTGAAACACAAGTCAACTTTCTACCAGAAGGTCTGGAATACGAGGAACTCACATCTGTTGTGACATAGCCAAGAGTCAATGGCTTGCCCTCAGTGTCTACAAGGCTTCCAGAGAAGGACTCGTATTGCCTCTTCCGCCAGGCGTTGTATCGAGAGGCCACGAATGCATCGTCATCGGTGACTGATTGACTGTAGGCACCAAACTCGTTTAACCTGCGAAGAACATGTTTCGCAATTCCATAAGGGAGATTGAAGTATAAGAATGAGTTCTTGAAAGGAGACACAATAACTATTATGATACCGTCAGCGGAAGGTTGGCTGCAGAAAGGTGTAAGAATTTGCCTCACATTCGTCGTTGCGAGTAAACGGTCCCTTGAATACATCGAACCTCTGTGAGCCCGCGTTAGCTAGTATGATGGAAGGAATTCCAGCTCTTTCTGGGTTTGAAGCTGGCAAGACAGCGGGCAGAACCTGAACGGTGAAGGTGTGCTCGGTCATCCAGGCGAACCTTTCAACCCAACATCCACCTACTTTCTCGATAAACAAAGACACAACGGAGTTCTCTGAAGGGTAGGGAACTCTGTTTGAGGGGATGCGTCAGTCAAGAGACTTGTCGAATGTAAGTTCGGAGTCGCATACCTGTCCAGGTAATAGTCCTGGGGAACAACGCCGAATATGGAACTAAGATTGAACTTCGCAAGTAGATCATAGAGACTCCGAGTGATTGCTAGTCCCCCGGGAGTGTCGAAAGTAGTAGCAGTGGTGTTCGTGTGGTACTATTCACAGGGGGGCAGGGGAGAGGGTAAGCTGAGCTCCCCGAATCTAGAGGAGGCTGGTACTTGCCTGATACCTGTCAGAAAGACGAGTTAGCGGCTACATTCTACGGTGTAGATCAGCAGTTGGAGAAGGACACATACGTTACACGATTGTTGTCAAGATACCGCCGGGAGAACTTCATGTCCCTTCCCTTTGAGGGCAACGTAGCGCCTTCAAAAGACCCAGTTAAAACACCGCTAGTTGAAGGGAACAGAAGATGCACGTACTCATCCAGCCTGAAACGGAAGATGTTAGCAGCGCGATCCAAGACAACAATCTACACAATTGCTCACCGACAGTCTCCATGTATCTCCCGCTCTCCAAAGCCATGGACCTATCGTCAAGCATGACGCAGTCCCGGATGTGGGTGTGACCTATACAGCAATAACGTATGTGAAGCTGGTGGACACCATAAAGCTTTCATCGAACATACCACCAAAGATGAAGATCGGGGTCTGGGGATGACGCTCTCGGATAGCGGCAAAGACAACAGGCCCTGATGGATGAAGCTTATTAGTGCCGCTAATGCCGCCTTTCCAAGGCAAGTCTTACAGTTATCTTCATAGACAGCCATGTGTCTATATAAGGGAATTATCAGATTTTACGTCACACAGCACTACGGATGCGTTCGGCGCACCCTAGAAGCAGGAAGAAATCTGGTTCTTCCTCAATTACATCTTGGAACTAGAGGGCAATTTTGTTAACAGGATATGGCACAGACGTAAAACTAGTATATCTTACCCATTTCTCTGCTACGAGCAATTCGGGTTCTTGCACTGTCGTGTTCCGGGCGTAATTCACGAAGTTGAAGAGAACTCCTAAAGCAGTAACTTTCCGCCCTCTGGGAGCACGATAATCAAAATATAGTTGCTTCTCTTATTCAGAGAACAGAGACTTACTGGGAGGTTGTGAACTTTGCATAACGTTCTACCACCAGGTATGAGTAAAGGTGTGAGCGTTGTAAAACGAGATGGTTACTAACCTCCAACAGGCACATTCGTCACTTGACCAGAAGGTGAAACCATCGTGATGTTGACGTTGGATGTGAGATAGCGGCCTTTCCACTTGGGCGCAAAGTTCTTGTAGCTGCAGCATCTTCAGTCAGCCCACTGGTGAATGATCACAACTATAAATGTGAATGCTCACACGTCCAACGTAATTGGGTACTTGTAAAGTTCGTGGCTACAAGCAAAGAGATGAATTTAGGCGAGTGCTCGGAAAATAAACCAATCCGCGTGGTACTTACTTGCCAATTGCTAAGGCATCATACGGCATTCGTGCAAATATCTTGTTCGTCTGCGTTGAAGCAATAAGTTGTGCGGTCTCAATCGTGCATGGGTCTTCCACTAATGCGCACCTCATGTCCGTCTACTCCGCCTTCTGGGAACCCATCTGAGAGGCCGTTCCCATCGTGCATGTCTCCCGAGTCTACGACGAGAAGATCAGCGCCCCTGGCGGCCGCTAGCTCCTTCATGTGATGAATAAATGAATAAAGGTCGCCGAGAGTTCCGCTACAATGAGAGCAGGATTAACGTCAATAAAAGGGTGGGCGGATTGAAAAATATACCTTGCGTTCGGCTCGGGTTCGGAAACCTTTTGGTGGCCCAGAAGCCAGCCTGTAGTATAATTGATAAGCTCGTGACACTAATATGAACTGTAAAAGCGTACCATGTGTGTCCGTCGTGTGAATGAAATTAACGTCGCCCCATTCGAGTGGTCTTGAAGGAGGTGCGATAAGTGGGATTGGTGGGGACAACGCTGCCTGGGGCCCACATGTCGGAGCTCTGCTAAGAATGTACCAATATACCAGAGCTGCTGCGGCGAATCCCCTACACTATGGTGACTTGCTCAGCGACGTGCAGAAGACATTTCATATGTGTGGAGAAACGAACCATCCAAACGTGGTGCTTCGGTAGGGAAAATCGGCCAAACACCTTCACACCTTCAGGCTTCCCGACCGGAATTTGAGACTCCACCTCTGGGAGCGGTCCTCTTTTTTCCATGTCCATAGCCTGAGGTTGAGCGGGGTGTTAGGAGCCGGAAAAGTGGTGGAACGTAACAGGGGCACGAACAAAAGAACCGACCATGAGAGTTTCTACTGCTGACTCAGCCGCGGCGGTCTCCGCAATGATGGACCCTAGGGCGTTGTCAGCCAATACAATTCACCACCTTTGTCTCCAACCTCGGATTAGTCGCTTGAAGCCTGAAGGGCTGGATCGGAACCCCTTCATCTCGGCTGCTATCCATCTTGCGCAAAGAGGTCATCGTCAGCCCAAGGGAGTGCATTACCCTCTGAGTGCAGCATAATGAGAGAGCGGAAACACTCATTAAGCACCCGAACGGCAGAAGCGACCGTTCAGCAAGTTGCAGACAGCATGGCGCTGCAAATTCGCGTCAGCAAGGCACGGTTAACTCCTTTGTACTGGTTCCTTGCCCGATCTAGGGTCATGGAATAAGCCACCGGCGGTACAAAACTGGAGGTTCGGCCATCTTGCCCTCTTCAACATTTTTTTTGTCAATCTTTCCTTCCCCCATCTCCCACTTCACCATGCCAGCGATCTCTCCTTTCACG